>JAVLSZ010000015.1:877500-882500 GCA_032313775.1 Urocyon cinereoargenteus | reverse complement strand
CGAACCCGAACCCTAACCCTAACTCGAACCCTAACCCTAACCCGAACCCTAACCCTAAACCTAACCCTAACCAAAACCATAACCTAACCCGAACCCTAACCTGAACCCTTACCCTAACCCGAAACCTAACCCTAACCCGAACCCTAAACCTTAACCTAACCCTAACCCTAACCCTAACACTAACCCTAACCATAAACCGAACCCTAACCCGAACCCTAAGCCTAACCCTAACCCGAACCCGAACCCTAAACCGAAACATAACCATAACCCGAAACCTAACCCTAACCTGAACCCTAACCTTAACCCGAACCATAACCCTAACCCTAACACGAACCCTAACCTGAACCCTAACCCTAAACCGAACGCGAACCCTAACCCTAAACCTAACCCTAACCCTAACCCTAACACTAACCCTAACCGTAAACCGAACCCTAACCCGAACCCTAGCCCTAACCCTAACCCGAACCCGAAACCTAACCCGAACACGAACCCTAACCCGAACCCTAACCCTAAACCTAACCCGAACCCTAACCCGAACCCTAACCCTAACCCGTACCCGAACCCTAACCCTAAACCTAACCCTAACCCTAACCCGAACCCTAAACCCAACCCTAACCCTAACCCGAACCCGAACCCGTACCCTAAACCGAACCCGAAACCTAACCCTACCCCGAACCCGAACCCAAACCATAACCCTATCCCTAACCCGAAACCTAACCCTAACCCTAACCCTAACCCTAACCCTAACCCGAACCCTAACCCTAACCCTAACCCTAACCCTAACATTAACCCGAACCCTAACACTAACCCGAACCCTAACCCGAACCCTAACCCGAACCCTAACCCTAAAGCTAACCCTAACCCGAACCCTAACCCTAACCCTAACCGGAACCCTAACCCTAACCCTAACCCGAACCCGAACCCTAAGCCCTTACCCGAATCCTAACCCTAACCCGAACCCTAACCCAAACCCTAACCCTAACCCCGAACCCGAAACCTAACCCTAACCCTAACCCGAACCCTAACCCGAACCCTAACCCGAACCCAAAGACTAACCCTAACCCTAAACCTAACCCCTAACCCTAACCCGAACCCTAACCCAAACACTGACCCTAAACCGAACCCGAACCCTAACCCTAATCCTAACCCGAAACCTAAACCGAAACCTAACCCTAACCCTAACGCCTAACCCTAACCCTAACCCTAACCCTAACCCGAACCCTAACCCTAACGCTAACCCTAACCCTAACCCGAACGCGATCCCTAACCCGAAACCTACCCCTAACCATAATCCGAACCCTAAACCTAAACCTAAACCTAACCCGAACCCGAACCCTAACCCTAACCCGAACCCGAACCCTAACCCTAACCCGAATCCTAACCCTAACCCGAACCCTAACCCTAACCCGAACCCTAACCCTAACTTGAACCCGAACCCGAACCCGAAACCGAATCCTAAACATAACCCTAACCCGAACCCTAACCCTAACCCGAACCCTAACCCTAACCCTAACCCGAAATCTAACCCTAACCCTAAACCGAACCCTATCCCTAACCCAAACCCTAACCCTATCCCGAAACCGAACCCGAACCCTAACCCTAACCCGAACCCTAAACCTAACCCTAACCCTAACCCGAACCCTAACCCGAACACTAACCCAAACCCTAACCCGAACCCTAACCCGAACCCTAAACCGAACCCTAACCCTAACCCTAACCCGAACCCTAACCCGAACCCTAACCCTAACCCGAACCCTAACCCTAACCCTAAACCTAACCCGAAACTTAACCCTAACCCTAACCCTAAACCTAAACCGAACCCTATCACTAACCCTAACCCGAACCCTAAACCTAACCCTAAACCTAACCCAAACCCGAACCCTAACCTTAAAACTAACCCTAACCCTAACCCTAACCCGAACCCGAAACCTAACCCTAACCCTAACCCGAACACTAACCCTAACCCAAACCCTAATCCTAACCTTAAAACTAAACCTAACCCTAACCCTAACCCTAACACGAACCCTAACCCTAACCCTAACCCTAATCCTAACACGAACCCTAACCCTAACCCTAACCGTAACCCGAAACCTAACCCTAACCCTAATCCGAACCCTAACCCGAACCCTAACCCTAACCCTAACCCTAACCCTAACCCCTAACCATAACCCTAACCCTAACCCTAACCCTAACCCTAACCCTTAAACCTAACCCTAACCCGAACCCTAACCCTAACCCTAAACCTAACCCTAACCCGAACCCTAACCCTAAACCTAACCCTAACCCAAACCCTAACCCTAACCATAACCCGAACCCTAACCCTAAACCTAACCCTAACCCTAACCGTAACCCGAACCCTAACCCTAAACCTAACCCTAACCCTAACCCCTAACCCTAACCCCAACCCTAACCCTAACCCGAACCCTAACCCTAACCAGAACCCTAACCCTAACCCTAACCCGAACCCTAACCCGAACTCTAACCCTAACCCTAAACCTAACCCTAACCCTAACCCCTAACCATAACCCTAACCCTAACCCTAACCCTAACCCTAAAACCTAACCCTAACCCGAACCCTAACCCTAACCCTAAACCTAACCCTAACCCGAACCCTAACACTAAACCTAACCCTAACCCTAAACCTAAACCTAACCATAACCCGAACCCTAACCCTAACCCTAACCGTAACCCGAACCCTAACCCTAACACTAACCCCTTACCCTAACCCCAACCCTAACCCTAACCCGAACCATAACCCTAACCCTAACCCGAACCCTAACCTTAACCCGAACCCTAACCCTAACCCGAACCCTAACCCTAACCCGAACCCTAACCCTAACTTGAACCCGAACCCGAACCCGAAACCGAATCCTAAACCTAACCCTAACCCGAACCCTAACCCTAACCCGAACCCTAACCCTAACCCTAACCCGAAATCTAACCCTAACCCTAAACCGAACCCTATCCCTAACCCAAACCCTAACCCTATCCCGAACCCGAACCCGAACCCTAACCCTAACCCGAACCCTAAACCTAACCCTAACCCTAACCCGAACCCTAACCCGAACCCTAACCCAAACCCTAACCCGAACCCTAACCCGAACCCTAAACCGAACCCTAAACCTAACCCTAACCCGAACCCTAACCCGAACCCTAACCCTAACCCAAACCCTAACCCTAACCCTAACCCTAACCCGAAACTTAACCCTAACCCTAACCCTAAACCTAAACCGAACCCTATCACTAACCCTAACCCGAACCCTAAACCTAACCCTAAACCTAACCCAAACCCGAACCCTAACCTTAAAACTAACCCTAACCCTAACCCTAACCCGAACCCGAAACCTAACCCTAACCCTAAGCCGAACCCTAACCCTAACCCAAACCCTAATCCTAACCTTAAAACTAAACCTAACCCTAACCCTAACCCTAACACGAACCCTAACCCTAACCCTAACCCTAATCCTAACACGAACCCTAACCCTAACCCTAACCGTAACCCGAACCCTAACCCTAACCCTAATCCGAACCCTAACCCGAACCCTAACCCTAACACTAACCCTAACCTCTAACCATAACCCTAACCCTAACCCTAACCCTAAACCTAACCCTTAAACCTAACCCTAACGCGAACCCTAACCCTAACCCTAAACCTAACCCTAACCCGAACCCTAACCCTAAACCTAACCCTAACCCAAACCCTAACCCTAACCCTAACCATAACCCGAACCCTAAACCTAAACCTAACCCTAACCCTAACCGTAACCCGAACCCTAACCCTAACCCTAACCCTAACCCTAACCCCTAACCCTAACCCCAACCCTAACCCTGACCCGAACCCTAACCCTAACCCGAACCCTAACCATAACCCTAACCCGAACCCTAACCCGAACTCTAACCCTAACCCTAAACCTAACCCTAACCCTAACCCCTAACCATAACCCTAACCCTAACCCTAACCCTAACCCTAAAACCTAACCCTAACCCGAACCCTAACCCTAACCCTAAACCTAACCCTAACCCGAACCCTAACACTAAACCTAACCCTAACCCTAAACCTAAACCTAACCATAACCCGAACCCTAACCCTAACACTAACCGTAAACCGAACCCTAACCCTAACACTAACCCCTTACCCTAACCCCAACCCTAACCCTAACCCGAACCCTAACCCTAACCCTAACCCTTAAACCTAACCCTAACCCGAACCCTAACCCTAACCCTAAACCTAACCCTAACCCGAACCCTAACCCTAAACCTAACCCTAACCCAAACCCTAACCCTAACCCTAACCATAACCCGAACCCTAAACCTAAACCTAACCCTAACCCTAACCGTAACCCGAACCCTAACCCTAACCCTAACCCTAACCCTAACCGTAACCCGAACCCTAACCCTGACCCGAACCCTAACCCTAACCCGAACCCTAACCCTAACCCTAACCCGAACCCTAACCCGAACTCTAACCCTAACCCTAAACCTAACCCTAACCCTAACCCCTAACCATAACCCTAACCCTAACCCTAACCCTAACCCCAAAACCTAACCCTAACCCGAACCCTAACCCTAACCCTAAACCTAACCCTAACCCGAACCTTAACACTAAACCTAACCCTAACCCTAAACCTAAACCTAACCATAACCCGAACCCTAACCCTAACCCTAACCGTAACCCGAACCCTAACCCTAACACTAACCCCTTACCCTAACCCCAACCCTAACCCTAACCCGAACCCTAACCCTAACCCTAACCCGAACCCTAACCCTAACCCGAACCCTAACCCTAACCCGAACCCTAACCCTAAACCTAACCCTAACCCAAACCCTAACCCTAACCCGAACCCTAACCTGAACCCTAACCGTAACCCGAACCCTAACCCTAACCCGAACCCTAACCCTAACCCTAACCCGAACCCTAACACGAACCCTAACCCTAACCCTAACCCTAACCCTAACCCTAACACCTAACCCTAAAACCTAACCCTAACCCGAACACTAAC
>JAVLSZ010000015.1:870000-872500 GCA_032313775.1 Urocyon cinereoargenteus | reverse complement strand
AACCCGAACCCTAAACCTAACCCTAACCCGAACCCTTAACCCTAACCCTAACCCTAACCCTAACCTGAACCCTAACCCTAACCCTAACCCTAACCCTAACCCGAACCCTAACCCTAACCCTAAACCGAACCCGAACCCTAAACCGAACCCGAACCCTAACCCGAACACTAACGCTAACCCTAACCCGAAACCTAACCCTAACCCGAAACCTAACCCTAACCCGAACCCTAACCCTAACCCTAACCCGAACCGTAACCCGAATCCTAACCCGAACCCTAACCCGAACCCTAACCCGAACCCTAACCCTAACCCTAATCCAAACCCTAACCCGAAACCTAACCCTAACCCTAACCCTAACCCTAACCCCTAACCATAACCCTAACCATAACCCTAACCCTAACCCTTAAACCTAACCCTAACCCGAACCCTAACCATAACCCAAACCCGTACCCGAACCCTAACCCGAACCCTAACCCGAACCCTAACCCTAAACCTAACCCGAACCCTAACCCGAACCCGATTCCTAACCCCTTACCCGAATCCTAAAACGAACCCTAAACCTAATCCTAACCCGACCCCTATCCTGAACGCTAACCCGAACCCTAACCCTAACCCTAACCCTAACCCGAACCCTAACACTAACCCTAACCCTAACCTGAAGCCTAACACGAAGCCTATCCCGAACCCCAACCCGAACCCTAACCCTAACCCTAACCCGAACCCTAACCCGAACCCTAACCCTAACCCTAACCCTAACCCCTAACCCTAACCCTAACCCTAACCCTAACCCTAACCCTTAAACCTAACCCTAACCCGAACCCTAACCCTAACCCTAAACCTAACCCTAACCCGAACCCTAACCCTAAACCTAACCCTAACCCAAACCCTAACCCTAACCCTAACCATAACCCGAACCCTAACCCTAACCCTAACCCTAACCCGAACCCTAACCCTAACCCGAACCATAACCCTAACCCGAACCCTAACCATAACCCTAACCCTAACCCGAACCGTAACCCTAACCCGAACCCTAACCCTAAACCTAACCCTAACCCGAACCCTAACCCTAACTCTAACCCGACCCCTAAACCGAACCCTAACACAAACCCTAACCCTAACCCTAACCCTAACCCTAAACCGAACCCTAACCCTAACCCTAACCCGAACCCTAACCCTAACCCCAACCCTAACCCTAACCCTAACCCGAACCCGAACCCTAACCCTAACCCGAACCCTAACCCTAACCCTAACCCGAAACCTAACCCGAACCCAACCCTAACTTGATCCCTAACCCTAAACCGAAACCTAACCCTAACCCTAACCCTAACCCGAAACCTAAATCTAACCCGAACCCTAACCCTAAACCTAACCCGAAACCTAACCCTAACCCTAACCCGAACCCTAACCGTAACCCGAACCCTAACCCTAACCCGAACCCTAACCCGAACCCTAACCCGAACCCTAAACCGTACCCTAACCCTAACTCTAACCCTAACCCTAACCCGAACCGTAACCCTAACCCGAACCCTAAACCTAACCCTAACCCGAACCCTAACCCGAATACTAACCCGAACCCTAACCCTAACCCTAACCCGAACCCTAACCCGAACCCTAACCCTAAACCTAACCCGAACCCTAACCCTAACCCTAACCCTAATCCTAACCCGAAACCTAAACCTAACCTGAAACCTAACCCTAAACCTAACCCGAACCCTAACCCTAACCCTAACCCCAACCCTAACCCGAACCCTAACCCTAACCCGAACCCTAACCCTAAACCTAACCCTAACCCTAACCCTAACACTAACCCGAACCCTAACCCTAACACGAACGCTAACCCTAACCCTAACCCTAACCCGAACCCTAACCCGAACCCTAACTTGAACACTAACCCTAACCCGAACCCGAACCCTAAACCCTTACCCGAATCCTAACCCTAACCCGAAACCTAACCCGAACCCTAACCCTAACGCTAACCCCGAACCGAACCCAAACCCTAACCCTAACCCTATCCCGAACCCTAACCCGAACCCTAACCCGAACCCCAACCCTAACCCTAACCCGAACCCGAACCCTAACCCTAACCCTAACCCTAAACCGAACCCTCACCCGAACACTAACACGAACCCTAACCCTAACCCTAAACCGAACCCGAACCCTAACCCGAAACCTAACCCTAACCTGAACCCTAACCCGAACCCTAACCCGAACCCTAACCCGAATCCTAACCCGAACCCTAACCCGAACCCTAACCCTAACCCTAACCCTAACCCGAACCCTAACCCGAACCCTAACGCTAACCCTAACCCGAACCCTAACCCTAACCCTAAACCTAACACTAAGCCGAACCATAACCCTAACCCTAACCCTAACCCGAACCCTAACCTTAACCCGAACCCTAACCCAAACCCTAACCCGAACCCTGACCCCAACCCTAACCCTAACCCTAACCCGAACCCTAATCCCTAACCAGAACCCGAACCCGTACACTAAACCGAAC
>JAVLSZ010000015.1:865000-867500 GCA_032313775.1 Urocyon cinereoargenteus | reverse complement strand
CCTAACCCGAAACCTAACCCGAACCCTAACCCTAACGCTAACCCCGAACCGAACCCAAACCCTAACCCTAACCCTATCCCGAACCCTAACCCGAACCCTAACCCGAACCCCAACCCTAACCCTAACCCGAACCCGAACCCTAACCCTAACCCTAACCCTAAACCGAACCCTCACCCGAACACTAACCCGAACCCTAACCCTAACCCTAAACCGAACCCGAACCCTAACCCGAAACCTAACCCTAACCTGAACCCTAACCCGAACCCTAACCCGAACCCTAACCCGAATCCTAACCCGAACCCTAACCCGAACCCTAACCCTAACCCTAACCCTAACCCGAACCCTAACCCGAACCCTAACGCTAACCCTAACCCGAACCCTAACCCTAACCCTAAACCTAACACTAAGCCGAACCATAACCCTAACCCTAACCCTAACCCGAACCCTAACCCTAACCCGAACCCTAACCCAAACCCTAACCCGAACCCTGACCCCAACCCTAACCCTAACCCTAACCCGAACCCTAATCCCTAACCAGAACCCGAACCCGTACACTAAACCGAACCCGAAACCTAACCCTACCACGAACCCGAACCCAAACCATAACCCTATCCCTAACCTGAACCCTAACCTAACCCTAACCCTAACCCGAACCCTAACCCTAACCCTAACCCTAACATTAACCCGAACCCTAACCCTAACCCAAACCCTAACCCGAACCCTACCCGAACCCTAACCCTAAAGCTAACCCTAACCCGAACCCTAACCCTAACCCTAACCGGAACCCTAACCCTAACCCCAACCCTAACCCTAACCCTAACCCGAACCCTAACCCTAACCCTAACCCGAAACCTAACCCGAACCCAACCCTATCCTGATCCCTAACCCTAACCCGAAACCTAACCCTAACCCTAACCCTAACCCGAAACCTAAATCTAACCCGAACCCTAACCCTAAACCTAACCCGAACCCTAACCCTAACCCTAACCCGAACCCTAACCGTAACCCGAACCCTAACCCTAACCCGAACCCTAAGCCGAACCCTAACCCGTACCCTAACCCTAACTCTAACCCTAACCCTAACCCGAACCCTAACCTTAACCCGAACCCTAAACCTAACCCTAACACGAACCCTAACCCGAATCCTAACCCGAACCCTAACACTAACCCTAACCCGAACCCTAACCCGAAAACTAACCCTAAACCTAACCCGAACCCTAACCCTAACCCTAACACTAAACCTAACCCGAAACCTAAACCTAAGCTGATACCTAACCCTAAACCTAACACGAACCGTAACCCTAACCCTAACCCGAACCCTAACCCGAACCCTAACCCTAACCCGAACCCTAATCTTAAACCTAACCCTAACCCTAACCCTAACCCTAACCCGAACCCTAACCCTAACACGAACCCTAACCCTAACCCTAACCCTAACACGAACCCTAACCCGAACCCTAACTTGAACCCTAAACCTAACCCTAACCCTAACCCTAACGCTAACCCGAACCCGAACCCTAACCCGAACACTAACACTAACTCTAACCTGAACCGTAACCCTAACCCTAACCCGAACCCTAACCCAAACACTAACCCTAACCCTAACCCTAATCCTAACCCGAACCCTAACCCTAACCCTAAACAGAACCCTAACCCTAACCCTAACCCGAACCCGAACCCTAAACCCTTACCCGAATCCTAACCCGAAACCTAACCCGAACCCTAACCCTAAGCCTAAACCCGAACCAGAACCCTAACCCTAACCCTAACCCTATCCCGAACCCTAACCCGAACCCTAACCCGAACCCCAAACCTAACCCTAACCCGAGCCCGAACCCTAACCCTAACCCTAACCCTAACCCTAACCCGAACCCTCACCCGAACAATAAACCGAACCCTAACCCTAACCCTAAACCGAACCCGAACCCTAACCCGAACCCTAACCCTAACCTGAAACCTAATCCGAACCCTAACCCGAACCCTAACCCGAACACTAACCCGAACCCTAACCCGAATCCTAACCCTAACCCTAACCCTAACCCGAACCCTAACCCGAACCCTAACCCTAACCCGAACCCTAACCTATCCCTAAACCTAACACTAAGCCGAACCCTAACTCTAACCCTAACCCTAATCCTAACCCGAACCCTAACCCTAACCCGAACCCTAACCCAAACCCTAACCCGAACCCTAACCCCAACCCTAACCCTAACCCTAACCCGAACACTAACCCCTAACCAGAACCCGAACCCGTACACTAAACCGAACCCGAAACCTAACCCTACCACGAACCCGATCCCAAACCATAACCCTATCCCTAACCCGAACCCTAACCCTAACCCTAACCCTAACCCGAACCCTAACCCTAACCCTAACTCTAACCCTAACATAACCCGAACCCTAACACTAACCCAAACCCTAACCCGAACCCTACCCGAACCCTAACCCTAAAGCTAACCCTAATCCGAACCCTAACCCTAACCCTAACCGGAACCCTAAC
>JAVLSZ010000015.1:855000-857500 GCA_032313775.1 Urocyon cinereoargenteus | reverse complement strand
CCCTAACCCTAAACCTAACCCGAACACTAACCAGAACCCTAACCCGAACCCTAACCCTAACCCTAACCCGAAACCTAACCCTAACCCTAACCCGAACCCTAAACCGAACCCTAACCCTAACCCGAACACTAACCCTAACCCGAAACCTAACCCGAACCCTAACCCTAACCCTAACCCAAACCCGAAACCTAACCCTAACCCTAACTCTAACGCTAACCCTAATCCGAACCCTAACCCTAAAGCGAACCCGAACCCTAACGCGAACCCGAACCCTAACCCGAACCCTAACACTAACCCTAACCCGAACCCTAACCCTAACCCGACCCTAACCCGAAACCTAACACTAACCCTAACCCGAACCCTAACCCGAACCCTAACCCGAACCCTAAACCTAACCCTAACCCGAGCACTAACCCTAACCCTAACACGTACCCAAACACTAACCTTAACCAAAGCCTAACCCGGACCCTAAACCTAAAACTAACCCTAACCCTAACCCTAACCCTAACCCCTAACCCTAACCCTTACCCTAACCCTAACCCTAAAAACTAACCCTAACCCAAAACCTAACCCTAACCCTAACCCTAACCCGAACCCTAACCCTAAACCTAACCCTAAACCTAACCCTAACCCTAACCCGAACCCTAACGTTTACCCTAACCCAAACACTAACCCTAACCCCTAACCCTAATCCCAACCCTAACCCTAACCCGAGCCCTAACCCGAACCCTAACCCGAACCCTAACCCTAACCCGAACCCTAACCATAACCCGAACCCTAACCCTAAACCTAACCCTAACCCGAACCCTAACCCTAAACCTAACCCTAACCCAAACCCTAACCCTAACCCGAACCCTAACCCTAAACCTAACCCTAACCCTAACCCTAACCCTAACCCTAACCCTAACCCGAACCCTAACCCGAACCATAACCCGAACCCTAACCCTAAACCTAACCCTAACCCGAACCCTAACCCTAACCCTAACTCTAACCCGAACCCTAACCATAACCCGAACCCGAACCCTAACCCCAAACCTAACCCTAACCCGAACCGTAACCCTAACCCTAACCCGAACACTAACCCTAACCCTAACCCAAACCCTAACCCTAACTCGAACCCGAACCCTAACCCTAAAGCGTACCCTAACCCGAACCCTAAACCGAACCCTAACCCGAACCCTAACCCTAACCCTAACCCGAACACTAACCCGAACCCGATCCCTAGCTCCTTACCCGAATCCTAACCCTAACCCGAACCCTAACCCGAAACCTAACCCTAACACTAACCCCGAACCCGAACCCTAACCCTAACCCTACCCCTAACCCTAAACCGAACCCTAAACCGAACCCTAACCCGAACCATAACCCGAACCCTAAACCGAACCCTAACCCTAACCCGAACCCTAACCCGAACCCTAACCCTAACCCTAACCCTAACCCTAACCCTAACCCTAACCCCTAACCATAACCCTAACCCTAACCCTAAACCTAACCCTAAACCTAACCCTAACCCGAACCCTAACCCGAACCCTAAACCTAACCCTAACCCTAACCCTAACCCTAAACCTAACCCGAACCCTATCCCGAACCCTAACCCGAACCCTAACGCTAACCCTAACCCGAACCCTAATCCTAACCCTAACCCGAACCCTAACCCGAACCCTAACCCTAACACGAACCCTAACCCTAAACCTAACCCTAACCCTAATCCTAACCCTAACCCGAACCCTAACCCTAACACGAAAACTAACCCTAACCCTAACCCTAATCCGAACCCTAACCCGAACCCTAACTTGAACCCTAACCCTAACGCTAACCCGAACCCTAAAGCTAACCCGAACCCGAACCCTAACCCGAACACTAACACTAACCCTAACCTGAACCGTAACCCTATCCCTAACCCGAACCCTAACCCGAACACTAAACCTAACCCTAACCCTAATCCTAACCCGACCCCTAACCCTAACCCTAACTGGAACCCTAACCCTAACCCGAACCCGAACCCGAACCCTAAACCCTTACCCGAATCCTAACCCTAAACCGAAACCTAACCCGAACCCTAACCCTAACCCTAACGCCGAACCCGAACCCTAACCCAAAACCTAACCCTATCCCGAACCCTAACCCGAACCCTAACTCGAACACCAACCCTAACCCTAACCCGAACCCGAACCCTAACCCTAACCCTAACCCTAACCCTACCCCGAACCCTAACCCGAACCCTAACACGAACCCTAACCCTAACCCTAAACCGAACCCGAACCCTAAACCGAACCCTAACCCTAACCTGAACCCTAACCCGAACCCTAACCCGAACCCTAACCCGAACCCTAACCCGAACCCTAACCCGAACCCTAACCCTAACCCTAACCCTAACCCGAACCCTAACCCGAACCCTAACCCTAACCCGAACCCTAACCCTAACCCTAAACCTAACACTAACCCGAACCCTAACCCTAACCCTAACCCTAACCCTAACCCTAACCCGAACCCTAAACCC
>JAVLSZ010000015.1:845000-850000 GCA_032313775.1 Urocyon cinereoargenteus | reverse complement strand
TTGAACCCGAACCCGATCCCGAAACCGAACCCTAAACCTAACCCTAACCCGAACCCTAACCCTAACCCGAACCCTAACCCTAACCCTAACCCGAAATCTAACCCTAACCCTAACCCGAACCCTAACCCTAACCCAAACCCTAACCCTAACCCGAACCCGAACCCGAACCCTAACCCTAACCCAAACCCTAAACCTAACCCTAACCCTAACCCGAACCCTAACCCGAACCCTAACCCAAACCCTAACCCGAACCCTAACCCCTAACCCTAACCCGATCATGAACCCTAACCCGAACCCGAACCCTAACACTAACCCGAACGCGAACTCTAACCCTAATGCGGACCCGAACCCGAACCCTAAACCTAACCCTAGCCCGAACCCTAAACCTAACCCGAACCCTAACCCTACCCGAAACCTAAACCTAAACCTAACCATAACCCTAACCCGAACCCTAACCCGAACCCTAACCCGAACCCTAACCCTAACCCTAACCCGAACCATAACCCTAACCCTAACCCTAAACCGAAACCTAACCCGAACCCTAACCCTAACCCTAACCCGAAACCGAACCCTAACCCGAAACCGAACCCTAACCCGAACACTTACCCTAACCCTAACCCTAACCCTAACCCTAAACCGGAACCTAACCCGAACCCTAACCCTAACCCTAACCCGAACCCTATCCCGAAACCGAAACCTAACCCGAAACCCTTACCCTAACCCTAACCCGAACCCTAACCCGCACCCAAACCCTAAACCTAACCCGAACCCTAACCCTAACCCTAACCCGAACCCTAACCCTAACCCTAACCCTAACCCTAACCCTAACCCGTACCCTAACCCTAACCCTAACCCTAACCCGAAAACTAACCCTAACCCTAAAACCTAACCCTAACCCGAACCCTAACCCTAAACCTAAACCTAACCCTAAACCGAACCCTAACCCTAAACCTAACCCTAACCCTAACCCTAAAGCTAACCCTAACCATAACCCGAACCCTAACCCTAACCCTAAGTGTAAACCGAACCCTAACCCTAACCATAACCCCTTACCCTAAACCCAAACCTAACCCTAACCCGAACGCTAACCCTAACCCGAACCCGAACCCTAACCCTAACTCGAACCCTAACCCTAACCCGAACCCTAACCCTAAACCTAACCCTAACCCAAACCATAACCTAACCCGAACCCTAACCAGAACCCTTACCCTAACCCGAACCCTAACCCTAACCCGAACCCTAACCCTTAACCTAACCCTAACCTTAACCCTAACACTAACCCTAACCTTAAACCGAACCCTAACCCGAACCCTAAGCCTAACCCTAACCCGAACCCGAACCCTAAACCGAAACATAACCATAACCCGAAACCTAACCCTAACCTGAACCCTAACCTTAACCCGAACCATAACCCTAACCCTAACACGAACCCTAACCTGAACCCTAACCCTAACCCGAACCCGAACCCTAACCCTAAACCTAACCCTAACCCTAACCCTAACACTAACCCTAACCGTAAACCGAACCCTAACCCGAACCCTAACCCTAACCCTAACCCGAACCCGAAACCTAACCCGAACACGAACCCTAACCCGAACCCTAACCCTAAACCTAACCCGAACCCTAACCCGAACCCTAACCCTAACCCGTACCCGAACCCTAACCCTAAACCTAACCCTAACCCTAACCCGAACCCTAACCCCAACCCTAACCCTAACCCTAACCCGAACCCTAACCCCTAACCCGAACCCGAACCCGTACCCTAAACCGAACCCGAAACCTAACCCTACCCCGAACCCGAACCCAAACCATAACCCTATCCCTAACCCGAAACCTAACCCTAACCCTAACCCTAACCCTAACCCTAACCCGAACCCTAACCCTAACCCTAACCCTAACCCTAACATTAACCCGAACCCGAACCCTAACCCGAACCCTAACCCGAACCCTAACCCTAAAGCTAACCCTAACCCGAACCCTAACCCTAACCCTAACCGGAACCCTAACCCTAACCCTAACCCGAACCCGAACCCTAAGCCCTTACCCGAATCCTAACCCTAACCCGAACCCTAACCCAAATCCTAACCCTAACCCCGAACACGAAACCTAACCCTAACCCTAACCCGAACCCTAACCCGAACCCTAACCCGAACCCAAACACTAACCCTAACCCTAAACCTAACCCCTAACCCTAACCCGAACCCTAACCCAAACCCTGACCCTAAACCGAACCCGAACCCTAACCCTAACCCTAACCCGAAACCTAAACCGAACCCTAACCCTAAACCTAACGCCTAACCCTAACCCTAACCCTAACCCGAACCCTAACCCTAACGCTAACCCTAACCCTAACCCGAACGCGATCCCTAACCCGAAACCTACCCCTAACAATAATCCGAACCCTAAACCTAACCCTAAACCTAACCCGAACCCGAACCCTAACCCTAACCCGAACCCGAACCCGAACCCTAACCCTAACCCGAACCCTAACCCTAACCCGAACCCTAACCCTAACCCGAACCCTAACCCTCACTTGAACCCGAACCCGAACCCGAAACCGAATCCTAAACCTAACCCTAACCCGAACCCTAACCCTAACCCGAACCCTAACCCTAACGCTAACCCGAAATCTAACCCTAACCCTATACCGAACCCTATCCCTAATCCAAACCCTAACCCTATCCCGAACCCGAACCCGAACCCTAACCCTAACCCGAACCCTAAACCTAACCCTAACCCTAACCCGAACCCTAACCCGAACCCTAACCCAAACCCTAAACCGAACCCTAACCCGAACCCTAAACCGAACCCTAAACCTAACCCTAAACCGAACCCTAACCCGAACCCTAACCCTAACCCGAACCCTAACACTAACCCTAACCCTAACCCGAAACTTAACCCTAACCCTAACCCTAAACCTAAACCGAACCCTATCACTAACCCTAACCCGAACCCTAAACCTAACCCTAAACCTAACCCAAACCCGAACCCTAACCTTAAAACTAACCCTAACCCTAACCCTAACCCGAACCCGAAACCTAACCCTAACCCTAACCCGAACCCTAACCCTAACCCAAACCCTAATCCTAACCTTAAAACTAAACCTAACCCTAACCCTAACCCTAACACGAACCCTAACCCTAACCCTAACCCTAATCCTAACACGAACCCTAACCCTAACCCTAACCGTAACCCGAACCCTAACCCTAACCCTAATCCGAACCCTAACCCGAACCCTAACCCTAACCCTAACCCCTAACCATAACCCTAAACCTAACCCTAACCCTAACCCTTAAACCTAACCCTAACCCGAACCCTAACCCTAACCGTAACCTAACCCTAACCCGAACCCTAACCCTAAACCTAACCCTAACCCAAACCCTAACCCTAACCCTAACCATAACCCGAACCCTAACCCTAAACCTAACCCTAACCCTAACCGTAACCCGAACCCTAACCCTAACCCTAACCCTAACCCTAACCCCTAACACTAACCCCAACCCTAACCCTGACCCGAACCCTAACCCTAACCCGAACCCTAACCCTAACCCTAACCCGAACCCTAACCCGAACTCTAACCCTAACCCTAAACCTAACCCTAACCCTAACCCCTAACCATAACCCTAACCCTAACCCTAACCCTAACCCCAAAACCTAACCCTAACCCGAACCCTAACCCTAACCCTAAACCTAACCCTAACCCGAACCCTAACACTAAACCTAACCCACCCTAAACCTAAACCTAACCATAACCCGAACCCTAACCCTAACCCTAACCGTAACCCGAACCCTAACCCTAACACTAACCCCTTACCCTAACCCCAACCCTAACCCTAACCCGAACCCTAACCCTAACCCTAACCCGAACCCTAACCCTAACCCGAACCCTAACCCTAACCCGAACCCTAACCCTAAACCTAATCCTAACCCAAACCCTAACCCTAACCCGAACCCTAACCTGAACCCTAACCGTAACCCGAACCCTAACCCTAACCCGAACCCTAACCCTAACCCTAACCCGAACCCTAACACGAACCCTAACCCTAACCCTAACCCTAACCCTAACCCTAACACCTAACCATAACCCTAACCCTAACCCTAACTCTAACCCTAAAACCTAACCCTAACCCGAACACTAACCCTAACCCTAAACCTAACCCTAACCCGAACCCTAACACTAAACCTAACCCTAACCCTAAACCTAAACCTAACCATAACCCGAACCCTAACCCTAACCCTAACCGTAACCCGAACCCTAACCCCAACCCTAACCCTAACCCGAACCCTAACCCTAACCCTAACCCGAACCCTAACCCTAACCCGAACCCTAACCCTAACCCGAAACCTAACCCTAAACCTAACCCTAACCCAAACCCTAACCCTAACCCGAACCCTAACCTGAACCCTAAACCTAACCCGAACCCTAACCCTAACACGAACCCTAAACCTAACCCTAACCCGAACCCTAAACCGAACCCTAACTTGAACCGTAACCCTAACCCGAACCCGAACCCTAACGCTAACCCGAACCAGAACCCTATCCGGAACACTAACCCTAACCCTAACCCAAACCGTAACCATAACACTAACCCGAACCCTGACCCAAACACTAACCCTAACCCTAACCCTAACCCTAACCCGAAGCCTAACCATAACCCTAACACGAACCCTAACCCCTAACCCTAACCCAACCCGAACCCTAACCCGAACCCGAACCCTAACACTAACCCGAACCTGAACTCTAACCGTAACCCGAACTCGAACCCGAACCTAACCCTAAACCTAACCCGAACCCTAACCCTAACCCGAACCCTAACCCTAACCCGAACCCTAACCCTAAACCTAACCCTAACCCGAACCCTATTCCGAACCCTAACCCGAACCCTAACCCTAACCCGAACCCGAACCCTAAACCTAACCCTAACCCTAACCCGAACCCTAACCCTAACCCTAACCCGAACCCTAACCCTAACCCTAAACCGAACCCGAACCCTAAACCG
>JAVLSZ010000015.1:837500-840000 GCA_032313775.1 Urocyon cinereoargenteus | reverse complement strand
AACCCGAAGCCTAACCCGAACCCCAACCCGAACCCTAACCCTAACCCTAACCCGAACCCTAACCCGAACCCTAACCCTAACCCTAACCCTAACCCTAACCCCTAACCCTAACCCTAACCCTAACCCTAACCCTAACCCTTAAACCTAACCCTAACCCGAACCCTAACCCTAAACCTAAACCTAACCCTAACCCGAACCCTAACCCTAAACCTAACCCTAACCCAAACCCTAACCCTAACCCTAACCATAACCCGAACCCTAACCCTAACCCTAACCCTAACCCGAACCCTAACCCTAACCCGAACCCTAACCCTAACCCGAACCCTAACCATAACCCTAACCCTAACCCGAACCGTAACCCTAACCCGAAACCTAACCCTAACCCTAACCCTAACCCGAACCCTAACCCTAACTCTAACCCGACCCCTAAACCGAACCCTAACACAAACCCTAACCCTAACCCTAACCCTAACCCGAACCCTAACCCTAACCCTAACCCGAACCCTAACCCTAACCCCAACCCTAACCCTAACCCTAACCCGAACCCGAACCCTAACCCTAACCCGAACCCTAACCCTAAGCCTAACCCGAAACCTAACCCGAACCCAACCCTAACCTGATCCCTAACCCTAAACCGAAACCTAACCCTAACCCTAACCCTAACCCGAAACCTAAATCTAACCCGAACCCTAACCCTAAACCTAACCCGAAACCTAACCCTAACCCTAACCCGAACCCTAACCGTAACCCGAACCCTAACCCTAACCCGAACCCTAACCCGAACCCTAACCCGAACCCTAAACCGTACCCTAACCCTAACTCTAACCCTAACCCTAACCCGAACCCTAACCCTAACCCGAACCCTAAACCTAACCCTAACCCGAACCCTAACCCGAATACTAACCCGAACCCTAACCCTAACCCTAACCCGAACCCTAACCCGAACCCTAACCCTAAACCTAACCCGAACCCTAACCCTAACCCTAACCCTAATCCTAACCCGAAACCTAAACCTAACCTGAAACCTAACCCTAACCCTAACCCGAACCCTAACCCTAACCCTAACCCCAACCCTAACCCGAACCCTAACCCTAACCCGAACCCTAACCCTAAACCTAACCCTAACCCTAACCCTAACACTAACCCGAACCCTAACCCTAACACGAACGCTAACCCTAACCCTAACCCTAACCCGAACCCTAACCCGAACCATAACTTGAACCCTAACCCTAACCCGAACCCGAACCCTAAACCCTTACCCGAATCCTAACCCTAACCCGAAACCTAACACGAACCCTAACCCTAACCCTAACCCCGAACCGAACCCAAACCCTAACCCTAACCCTATCCCGAACCCTAACCCGAACCCTAACCCGAACCCCAACCCTAACCCTAACCCGAACCCGAACCCTAACCCTAACCCTAACCCTAACCCGAACCCTCACCCGAACACTAACCCGAACCCTAAACCTAACCCTAAACCGAACCCGAACCCTAACCCGAAACCTAACCCTAACCTGAACCCTAACCCGAACCCTAACCCGAACCCTAACCCGAATCCTAACCCGAACCCTAACCCGAACCCTAACCCTAACCCTAACCCTAACCCGAACCCTAACCCGAACCCTAACGCTAACCCTAACCCGAACCCTAACCCTAACCCTAAACCTAACACTAAGCCGAACCATAACCCTAACCCTAACCCTAACCCGAACCCTAAGCCTAACCCGAACCCTAACCCAAACCCTAACCCGAACCCTGACCCCAACCCTAACCCTAACCCTAACCCGAACCCTAATCCCTAACCAGAACCCGAACCCGTACACTAAACCGAACCCGAAACCTAACCCTACCACGAACCCGAACCCAAACCATAACCCTATCCCTAACCTGAACCCTAACCTAAACCTAACCCTAACCCGAACCCTAACCCTAACCCTAACCCTAACCCTAACATTAACCCGAACCCTAACCCTAACCCAAACCCTAACCCGAACCCTACCCGAACCCTAACCCTAAAGCTAACCCTAACCCGAACCCTAACCCTAACCCTAACCGGAACCCTAACCCTAACCCCAACCCTAACCCTAACCCTAACCCGAACCCTAACCCTAACCCGAACCCTAACCCTAACCCTAACCCGAAACCTAACCCGAACCCAACCCTATCCTGATCCCTAACCCTAACCCGAAACCTAACCCTAACCCTAACCCTAACCCGAAACCTAAATCTAACCCGAACCCTAACCCTAAACCTAACCCGAACCCTAACCCTAACCCTAACCCGAACCCTAACCGTAACCCGAACCCTAAACCTAACCCGAACCCTAATCCGAAACCTAACCCGTACCCTAACCCTAACTCTAACCCTAACCCTAACCCGAACCCTAACCTTAACCCGAACCCTAAACCTAACCCTAACACGAACCCTAACCCGAATCCTAACCCGAACCCTAACACTAACCCTAACCCGAACCCTAACCCGAAAACTAACCCTAAAC
>JAVLSZ010000015.1:825000-835000 GCA_032313775.1 Urocyon cinereoargenteus | reverse complement strand
CCCGAACCGGTACACTAACCCTAACCCGAACCCTAACCCGAACCCTAACCCTAACCCTAACCCTAACCCTAACCCGAAACCTAACCCGAACCCGAACCCTAACACTAACCCGAAACCGAACACTAACCCTAACACGAAACCGAACCAGAACCCTAACCCTAACCCTAACCCGAACCCTAACCATAACCCGAACACTAACCCTAACACGAACCCTCACCCTAACCCGATCCCTAACCCTAAACCTAAAACCGAACCCTAACCCGAACCCTAACCCGAACCCTAAACCTAACCCTAACCCGAACCCTTAACCCTAACCCTAACCCTAACCCTAACCCGAACCCTAACCCTAACCCTAACCCTAACCCTAACCCGAACCCTAACCCTAACCCTAAACCGAACCCGAACCCTAAACCGAACCCGAACCCTAACCCGAACACTAACGCTAACCCTAACCCGAAACCTAACCCTAACCCGAAACCTAACCCTAACCCGAACCCTAACCCAAACCCTAACCCGAACCGTAACCCGAATCCTAACCCGAACCCTAACCCGAACCCTAACCCGAACCCTAACCCTAACCCTAATCCAAACCCTAACCCGAAACCTAACCCTAACCCTAACACTAACCCTAACCCCTAACCATAACCCTAACCCTAACCCTAACCCTAACCCTTAAACCTAACCCTAACCCGAACCCTAACCCTAACCCGAACCCGTACCCGAACCCTAACCCGAACCCTAACCCGAACCCTAACCCTAAACCTAACCCGAACCCTAACCCGAACCCGATTCCTAACCCCTTACCCGAATCCTAAAACGAACCCTAAACCTAATCCTAACCCGACCCCTATCCTGAACGCTAACCCGAAACCTAACCCTAACCCTAACCCGAACCCGAACCCTAACACTAACCCTAACCCTAACCTGAAGCCTAACCCGAAGCCTAACCCGAACCCCAACCCGAACCCTAACCCTAACCCTAACCCGAACCCTAACCCGAACCCTAACCCTAACCCTAACCCTAACCCCTAACCCTAACCCTAACCCTAACCCTAACCCTAACCCTTAAACCTAACCCTAACCCGAACCCTAACCCTAACCCTAAACCTAACCCTAACCCGAACCCTAACCCTAAACCTAACCCTAACCCAAACCCTAACCCTAACCCTAACCATAACCCGAACCCTAACCCTAACCCTAACCCGAACCCTAACCCTAACCTGAACCCTAACCCTAACCCGAACCCTAAACATAACCCTAACCCTAACCCGAACCGTAACCCTAACCCGAACCCTAACCCTAACCCTAACCCTAACCCGAACCCTAACCCTAACTCTAACCCGACCCATAACAGAACCCTAACACAAACCCTAACCCTAACCCTAACCCTAACCCGAACCCTAACCCTAACCCTAACCCGAACCCTAACCCTAACCCCAACGCTAACCCTAACCCTAACCCGAACCCGAACCCTAACCCTAACCCGAACCCTAACCCTAACCCTAACCCGAAACCTAACCCGAACCCAACCCTAACCTGATCCCTAACCCTAAACCGAAACCTAACCCTAACCCTAACCCTAACCCGAAACCTAAATCTAACCCGAACCCTAACCCTAAACCTAACCCGAAACCTAACCCTAACCCTAACCCGAACCCTAACCGTAACCCGAACCCTAACCCTAACCCGAACCCTAACCCGAACCCTAACCCGAACCCTAAACCGTACCCTAACCCTAACTCTAACCCTAACCCTAACCCGAACCCTAACCCTAACCCGAACCCTAAACCTAACCCTAACCCGAACCCTAACCCGAATACTAACCCGAACCCTAACCCTAACCCTAACCCGAACCCTAACCCGAACCCTAACCCTAAACCTAACCCGAACCCTAACCCTAACCCTAACCCTAATCCTAACCCGAAACCTAAACCTAACCTGAAACCTAACCCTAAACCTAACCCGAACCCTAACCCTAACCCTAACCCCAACCCTAACCCGAACCCTAACCCTAACCCGAACCCTAACCCTAAACCTAACCCTAACCCTAACCCTAACACTAACCCGAACCCTAACCCTAACACGAACGCTAACCCTAACCCTAACCCTAACCCGAACCCTAACCCGAACCCTAACTTGAACCCTAACCCTAACCCGAACCCGAACCCTAAACCCTTACCCGAATCCTAACCCTAACCCGAAACCTAACCCGAACCCTAACCCTAACCCTAACCCCGAACCGAACCCAAACCCTAACCCTAACCCTATCCCGAACCCTAACCCGAACCCTAACCCGAACCCCAACCCTAACCCTAACCCGAACCCGAACCCTAACCCTAACCCTAACCCTAACCCGAACCCTCACCCGAACACTAACCCGAACCCTAACCCTAACCCTAAACCGAACCCGAACCCTAACCCGAAACCTAACCCTAACCTGATCCCTAACCCGAACCCTAACCCGAACCCTAACCCGAATCCTAACCCTAACCCGAACCCTAACCCAAACCCTAACCCGAACCCTGACCCCAACCCTAACCCTAACCCTAACCCGAACCCTAATCCCTAACCAGAACCCGAACCCGTACACTAAACCGAACCCGAAACCTAACCCTACCACGAACCCGAACCCAAACCATAACCCTATCCCTAACCTGAACCCTAACCTAAACCTAACCCTAAACCGAACCCTAACCCTAACCCTAACCCTAACCCTAACATTAACCCGAACCCTAACCCTAACCCAAACCCTAACCCGAACCCTACCCGAACCCTAACCCTAAAGCTAACCCTAAACCGAACCCTAACCCTAACCCTAACCGGAACCCTAACCCTAAACCCAACCCTAACGCTAACCCTAACCCGAACCCTAACCCTAACCCGAACCCTAACCCTAACCCTAACCCGAAACCTAACCCGAACCCAACCCTATCCTGATCCCTAACCCTAACCCGAAACCTAACCCTAACCCTAACCCTAACCCGAAACCTAAATCTAACCCGAACCCTAACCCTAAACCACCCCGAACCCTAACCCTAACCCTAACCCGAACCCTAACCGTAACCCGAACCCTAACCCTAACCCGAACCCTAATCCGAAACCTAACCCGTACCCTAACCCTAACCCTAACCCTAACCCTAACCCGAACCCTAACCTTAACCCGAACCCTAAACCTAACCCTAACACGAACCCTAACCCGAATCCTAACCCGAACCCTAACACTAACCCTAACCCGAACCCTAACCCGAAAACTAACCCTAAACCTAACCCGAACCCTAACCCTAACCCTAACACTAAACCTAACCCGAAACCTAAACCTAAGCTGATACCTAACCCTAAACCTAACACGAACCGTAACCCTAACCCTAACCCGAACCCTAACCCGAACCCTAACCCTAACCCGAACCCTAATCTTAAACCTAACCCTAACCCTAACCCTAACCCTAACCCGAACCCTAACCCTAACACGAACCCTAACCCTAACCCTAACCCTAACACGAACCCTAACCCGAACCCTAACTTGAACCCTAAACCTAACCCTAACCCGAACCCTAACGCTAACCCGAACCCGAACCCTAACCCGAACACTAACACTAACTCTAACCTGATCCGTAACCCTAACCCTAACCCGAACCCTAACCCAAACACTAACCCTAACCCTAACCCTAATCCTAACCCGAACCCTAACCCTAACCCTAACCAGAACCCTAACCCTAACCCTAACCCGAACCCGAACCCTAAACCCTTACCCGAATCCTAACCCGAAACCTAACCCGAACCCTAACCCTAACCCGAACCCTAACCCGAACCCTAACCCTAACCCTAACCCTAACCCTAACCCTAACCCTAACCCGAACCCTAAACCTAACCCTAAACGGAACCCTAACCCTAACCCGAACCCGAACCCGAACCCTAACCCCTTACCCGAATCCTAAACCTAACCCGAACCCTAACCCAAAACCTAACCCCGCACCCGAACCCTATCCCTAACCCTTACCATAACCCGAAACCTAACCCGAACCCTAAACCGAACCCGAACCCTAACCCTAACCCGAACCCGAACCCTAACCCTAACCCTAACCCGAACCCTAACCCTAACCCGAACCCTAAACCTAACCCTAACCCGAACCCTAACCCTAACCCTAACCCGACCCCTATCCTGAACCCTAACACGAACCCTAACCCTAACCCTAACCCTAACCCTAACCCGAACCATAACCCTAAACCTAACCCGAACCCTAAACCTAAACCGAACCCTAAACCGAAACCTAACCCGAACCCTAAACCTAAACCGAACCGGTACACGAACCCTAACCCGAACCCTAACCCGAACCCTAACCCTAACCCTAACCCTAACCCTAACCCGAAACCTAACCCGAACCCGAACCCTAACACTAACCCGAAACCGAACACTAACCCTAACACGAAACCGAACCCGAACCCTAACCCTAACCCTAACCCGAACCCTAACCATAACCCGAACACTAACCCTAACACGAACCCTCACCCTAACCCGATCCCTAACCCTAAACCTAAAACCGAACCCTAACCCGAACCCTAACCCGAACCCTAAACCTAACCCTAACCCGAACACTTAACCCTAACCCTAACCCTAACCCTAACCCGAACCCTAACCCTAACCCTAACCCTAACCCTAACCCGAACCCTAACCCTAACCCTAAACCGAACCCGAACCCTAAACCGAACCCGAACCCTAACCCGAACACTAACGCTAACCCTAACCCGAAACCTAACCCTAACCCGAAACCTAACCCTAACCCGAACCCTAACCCTAACCCTAAACCGAACCGTAACCCGAATCCAAACCGAACCCTAACCCGAACCCTAACCCGAACCCTAACCCTAACCCTAATCCAAACCCTAACCCGAAACCTAACCCTAACCCTAACACTAACCCTAACCCCTAACCATAACCCTAACCCTAACCCTAACCCTAACCCTTAAAACTAACCCTAACCCGAACCCTAACCCTAACCCGAACCCGTACCCGAACCCTAACCCGAACCCTAACCCGAACCCTAACCCTAAACCTAACCCGAACCCTAACCCAAACCCGATTCCTAACCCCTTACCCGAATCCTAAAACGAACCCTAAACCTAATCCTAACCCGACCCCTATCCTGAACGCTAACCCGAACCCTAACCCTAACCCTAACCCTAACCCGAACCCTAACACTAACCCTAACCCTAACCTGAAGCCTAACCCGAAGCCTAACCCGAACCCCAACCCGAACCCTAACCCTAACCCTAACCCGAACCCTAACCCGAACCCTAACCCTAACCCTAACCCTAACCCCTAACCCTAACCCTAACCCTAACCCTAACCCTAACCCTTAAACCTAACCCTAACCCGAACCCTAACCCTAACCCGAACCCGAACCCTAACCCTAACCCTAACCCTAACCCGAACCCTAACCCTAACCCTAACCCGAACCCTAACCCTAACCCTAAACCGAACCCGAACCCTAAACCGAACCCGAACCCTAACCCTAACCCTAACCCGACCCCTATCCTGAACCCTAACACGAACCCTAACCCTAACCCTAACCCTAACCCTAACCCGAACCATAACCCTAAACCTAACCCGAACCCTAAACCTAAACCGAACCCTAAACCGAAACCTAACCCGAACCCTAAACCTAACCCGAACCGGTACACGAACCCTAACCCGAACCCTAACCCGAACCCTAACCCTAACCCTAACCCTAACCCTAACCCGAAACCTAACCCGAACCCGAACCCTAACACTAACCCGAAACCGAACACTAACCCTAACACGAAACCGAACCCGAACCCTAACCCTAACCCTAACCCGAACCCTAACCATAACCCGAACACTAACCCTAACACGAACCCTCACCCTAACCCGATCCCTAACCCTAAACCTAAAACCGAACCCTAACCCGAACCCTAACCCGAACCCTAAACCTAACCCTAACCCGAACACTTAACCCTAACCCTAACCCTAACCCTAACCCGAACCCTAACCCTAACCCTAACCCTAACCCTAACCCGAACCCTAACCCTAACCCTAAACCGAACCCGAACCCTAAACCGAACCCGAACCCTAACCCGAACACTAACGCTAACCCTAACCCGAAACCTAACCCTAACCCGAAACCTAACCCTAACCCGAACCCTAACCCTAACCCTAACCCGAACCGTAACCCGAATCCAAACCGAACCCTAACCCGAACCCTAACCCGAACCCTAACCCTAACCCTAATCCAAACCCTAACCCGAAACCTAACCCTAACCCTAACACTAACCCTAACCCCTAACCATAACCCTAACCCTAACCCTAACCCTAACCCTTAAAACTAACCCTAACCCGAACCCTAACCCTAACCCGAACCCGTACCCGAACCCTAACCCGAACCCTAACCCGAACCCTAACCCTAAACCTAACCCGAACCCTAACCCAAACCCGATTCCTAACCCCTTACCCGAATCCTAAAACGAACCCTAAACCTAATCCTAACCCGACCCCTATCCTGAACGCTAACCCGAACCCTAACCCTAACCCTAACCCTAACCCGAACCCTAACACTAACCCTAACCCTAACCTGAAGCCTAACCCGAAGCCTAACCCGAACCCCAACCCGAACCCTAACCCTAACCCTAACCCGAACCCTAACCCGAACCCTAACCCTAACCCTAACCCTAACCCCTAACCCTAACCCTAACCCTAACCCTAACCCTAACCCTTAAACCTAACCCTAACCCGAACCCTAACCCTAACCCGAACCCGAACCCTAACCCTAACCCTAACCCTAACCCGAACCCTAACCCTAACCCTAACCCGAACCCTAACCCTAACCCTAAACCGAACCCGAACCCTAAACCGAACCCGAAACCTAACCCGAACCCTAAACCGAACCCGAACCCTAAACCGAACCCGAAACCTAACCCGGACCCTAACCCTAACCCGAACCCTAACCTAAACCTAACCCTAACCCTAACCCTAACCCGAACACTAACCCTAACCCGAACCCTAAACCTAACCCTAACCCGAACCCTAACCCGAACCCGATTCCTAACCCCTTACCCGAATCCTAAAACGAACCCTAAACCTAATCCTAACCCGACCCCTATCCTGAACGCTAACCCGAACCCTAACCCTAACCCTAACCCTAACCCGAACCCTAACCCTAACCCTAACCCGAACCCTAACACTAACCCTAACCCTAACCTGAAGCTTAACCCGAAGCCTAACCCGAACCCCAACCCGAACCCTAACCCTAAACCTAACCCGAACCCTAACCCGAACCCTAACCCTAACCCTAACCCTAACCCCTAACCCTAACCCTAACCCTAACCCTAACCCTAACCCTTAAACCTAACCCTAACCCGAACCCTAACCCTAACCCTAAACCTAACCCTAACCCGAACCCTAAACCTAAACCTAACCCTAACCCAAACCCTAACCCTAACCCTAACCATAACCCGAACCCTAACCCTAACCCTAACCCTAACCCGAACCCTAACCCTAACCTGAACCCTAACCCTAACCCGAACACTAACCATAACCCTAACCTTAACCCGAACCGTAACCCTAACCCGAACCCTAACCCTAACCCTAACCCTAACCCGAACCCTAACCCTAAATCTAACCCGACCCCTAAACAGAACCCTAACACAAACCCTAACCCTAACCCTAACCCTAACCCTAACCCGAACCCTAACCCTAACCCTAACACGAACCCTAACCCTAACCCCAACCCTAACCCTAACCCTAACCCGAACCCGAACCCTAACCCTAACCCGAACCCTAACCCTAACCCTAACCCGAAACCTAACCCGAACCCAACCCTAACCTGATCCCTAACCCTAAACCGAAACCTAACCCTAACCCTAACCCTAACCCGAAACCTAAATCTAACCCGAACCCTAACCCTAAACCTAACCCGAAACCTAACCCTAACCCTAACCCGAACCCTAACCGTAACCCGAACCCTAACCCTAACCCGAACCCTAACCCGAACCCTAACCCGAACCCTAAACCGTACCCTAACCCTAACTCTAACCCTAACCCTAACCCGAACCCTAACCCTAACCCGAACCCTAAACCTAACCCTAACCCGAACCCTAACCCGAATACTAACCCGAACCCTAACCCTAACCCTAACCCGAACCCTAACCCGAACCCTAACCCTAAACCTAACCCGAACCCTAACACTAACCCTAACCCTAATCCTAACCCGAAACCTAAACCTAACCTGAAACCTAACCCTAAACCTAACCCGAACCCTAACCCTAACCCTAACCCCAACCCTAACCCGAACCCTAACCCTAACCCGAACCCTAACCCTAAACCTAACCCTAACCCTAACCCTAACACTAACCCGAACCCTAACCCTAACACGAACGCTAACCCTAACCCTAACCCTAACCCGAACCCTAACCCGAACCCTAACTTGAACCCTAAACCTAACCCTAACCCGAACCCTAACGCTAACCCGAACCCGAACCCTAACCCGAACACTAACACTAACTCTAACCTGAACCGTAACCCTAACCCTAACCCGAACCCTAACCCAAACACTAACCCTAACCCTAACCCTAATCCTAACCCGAACCCTAACCCTAACCAGAACCATAACCCTAACCCGAACCCGAACCCTAAACCCTTACCCGAATCCTAACCCGAAACCTAACCCGAACCCTAACCCTAAGCCTAAACCCGAACCAGAACCCTAACCCTAACCCTAACCCTATCCCGAACCCTAACCCGAAACCTAACCCGAACCCCAACCCTAACCCTAACCCGAGCCCGAACCCTAACCCTAACCCTAACCCGAACACTAACCCGAACCCTAACCCGAACCCTAACCCTAACCCTAACCCTAACCCGAACCCTAACCCGAACCCTAACCCTAACCCGAACCCTAACCTATCCCTAAACCTAACACTAAGCCGAACCCTAACCCTAACCCTAACCCTAATCCTAACCCGAACCCTAACCCTAACCCGAACCCTAACCCAAACCCTAACCCGAACCCTAACCCCAACCCTAACCCTAACCCTAACCCGAACACTAACCCCTAACCAGAACCCGAACCTGTACACTAAACCGAACCCGAAACCTAACCCTACCACGAACCCGAACCCAAACCATAACCCTATCCCTAACCCGAAACCTAACCCTAACCCTAACCCTAACCCGAACCCTAACCCTAACCCTAACTCTAACCCTAACATAACCCGAACGCTAACACTAACCCAAACCCTAACCCGAACCCTACCCGAACCCTAACCCTAAAGCTAACCCTAATCCGAACCCTAACCCTAACCCTAACCGGAACCCTAACCCTAACCCTAACCCGAACCCGAACCCTAAGCCCTTACCCGAATCCTAACCCTAACCCGAACCCTAACCCGAACCCTAACCCTAACCCCGAACCCGAAACCTAACCCTAACCCTAACCCTAACCCGAACCCTAACCCGAACCCTAACCCGAACCCAAACCCTAACCCTAACCCTAAACCTAACCCCTAACCCTAACCCTAACTCTAACCATAACCCTAACCCGAACCCGAAACCTAACCCTAACCCTAACCCGAAACCTAAACCGAACCCTAACCCTAACCCTAACGACTAACCCTAACCCTAACCCTAACCCAAACCCTAACATTAACGCTAACCCTAACCCTAACCCGAACGCGATCCCTAACCCGAACCCTACCCCTAACCATTATCCGAACCCTAACCCTAACCCTAACCCTAACCCGAACCCGAACCCTAACCCTAAACCGAACCCGAACCCTAACCCTAAACCGAACCCTAACCCTAACCCGAACCCTAACCCTAACCCGAACCCGAACCCGAACCTGAACCCTAAACCTAACCCTAACCCAAAACCTAACCCTAACCCGAACCCTAACCCGAACCCTACCCCGAACCCGAACCCGAACCCTAACCCTAACCCGAACTCTAAACCTAACCCTAACCCTAACCCGAACCCTAACCCGAACCCTA
>JAVLSZ010000015.1:790000-820000 GCA_032313775.1 Urocyon cinereoargenteus | reverse complement strand
CGAAACCGAACCCGAACCCAAACCTAACCCGAACCCTAACCCTAAACCGAACCCGAACCCTAACCCTAACCCGAACCCTAACCCTAACCCTAACCCGAAACCTAAACCTAACCCGAATCCTAACACTAAAACTAACACGAATCCTAACCCGAACCCTAACCCTAACCCTAACCCTAACCCTAACCCTAACCCTAACCCGAACCCTAACTCTAACCCTAAACCTAACCCTAACCCGAACCCTAACCCTAACCCGAACTCTAACCCGAACCCTAACCCGAACCCTAACTCTAACCCTAACCCTAACCCTAACGCGAACCCTACACCTAACCCGAACCGTAACCCTAACCTTAACCCTAACCCGAACCCTAACCCGAACCCTAACCCTAACCTTAACCCTAACCGAACCCTAACCATAACACTAACCCGAACCCTAAACCGAACCCTAACCCTTACCCTAACCCTAAACCTAACCCTAACCCTATCCCGAACCCTAACCCGAACCCTAACCCGAACACCAACCCTAACCCTAACCCGAACCCGAACCCTAACCCTAACCCTAACCCTAACCCTAACCCGAACCCTAACCCGAACCCTAACACGAACCCTAACCCTAACCCTAAACCGAACCCGAACCCTAACCCGAACCCTAACCCTAACCTGAACCCTAACCCGAACCCTAACCCGAACCCTAACCCGAACCCTAACCCGAACCCTAACCCGAACCCTAACCCTAACCCTAACCCGAACCCTAACCCGAACCCTAACCCTAACCCTAACCCGAAACTTAACCCTAACCCTAAACCTAACACTAACCCGAACCCTAACCCTAACCCTAACCCTAACCCTAACCCTAACCCGAACCCTAAACCCTAACCCTAACACGAACCCGAACGCTAACCCGAACCCGAACCCTAACCCGAACCCGAACCCGAACCCTAAACCTAACTCGAACCCGAATCCGAAATCTAACCCTAACCCTAACCCGAACACTAACCCTAAACCGAACCCTAACCCTAACCCGAACCCTAACCCGAACCCTAACCCTAACCCTAACACAAACCCGAACTCTAACACTAACCCTAACCCTAACGCTAACCCTAATCCGAACCCTAACCCTAACCCTAAAGCGAACCCGAAACCTAACGCGAACCCGAACCCTAACACGAAACCTAACACTAACCCTAACCCGAAACCTAACCCTAACCCAACCCTAACACGAAACCTAACCCTAACCCTTAAACCTAACCCTAACCGGAACCCTAACCCTAACCCTAAACCTAACCCTAACCCGAACCCTAACCCTAAACCTAACCCTAAACCAAACCCTAACCCTAACCCGAACCCTAACCCTAAACCTAACCCTAACCCTAACCCTAACCCTAACCTGAACCCTAACCCGAACCCTAACCCTAACCCTAACCCTAACCCTAAACCTAACCCGAACACTAACCAGAACACTAACCCGAACCCTAACCCTAACCCTAACCCGAAACCTAACCCTAACCCTAACCCGAACCCTAAACCGAACCCTAACCCTAACCCGAACCCTAACCCTAACCCGAAACCTAACCCGAACCCTAACCCTAACCCTAACCCAAACCCGAAACCTAACCCTAACCCTAACTCTAACGCTAACCCTAATCCGAACCCTAACCCTAAAGCGAACCCGAACCCTAACGCGAACCCGAACCCTAACACGAAACCTAAAACTAACCCTAACCCGAACCCTAACCCTAACCCGACCCTAACCCGAAACCTAACACTAACCCTAACCCGAACCCTAACCCGAACCCTAACCCGAAACCTAAACCTAACCCTAACCCGAGCATTAACCCTAACCCTAACACGAACCCTAACACTAACCTTAACCCAAAGCCTAACCCGGACCCTAAACCTAAACCTAACCCTAACCCTAACCCCAACCCTAACCCCTAACCCTAACCTTTACCCTAACCCTAACCCTAAAAACTAACCCTAACCCAAAACCTAACCCTAACCCTAACCCTAACCCGAACCCTAACCCTAAACCTAACCCTAAACCTAACCCTAACCCTAACCCGAACCCTAACGTTAACCCTAACCCAAACACTAACCCTAAACCCTAACCCTACCCCAACCCTAACCCTAACCCGAGCCCTAACCCTAACCCTAACCCGAACCCTAACCCTAACCCGAACCCTAACCATAACCCGAACCCTAACCCTAAACCTAACCCTAACCCTAACCCTAACCCTAACCCGAACCCTAACCCGAACCATAACCCGAACCCTAACCCTAAACCTAACCCTAACCCGAACCCTAACCCTAACCCTAACTCTAACCCGAACCCTAACCATAACCCGAACCCGAACCCTAACCCCAAACCTAACCCTAACCCGAACCGTATCCCTAACCCTAACCCGAACACTAACCCTAACCCTAACCCAAACCCTAACCCTAACTCGAACCCGAACCCTAACCCTAAAGCGAACCCTAACCCGAACCCTAAACCGAACCCTAACCCGAACCCTAACCCTAACCCTAACCCGAACACTAACCCGAACCCGATCCCTAGCTCCTTACCCGAATCCTAACCCTAACCCGAACCCTAACCCGAAACCTAACCCTAACACTAACCCCGAACCCGAACCCTAACCCTAACCCAACCCCTAACCCTAACCCGAACCCTAACCCGAACCTTAACCCGAACCATAACCCGAACCCTAAACCGAACCCTAACCCTAACCCTAACCCGAACCCTAACCCGAACCCTAACCCTAACCCTAACCCTAACCCTAACCCCTAACCATAACCCTAACCCTAACCCTAACCCTAACCCTAACCCTAACCCGAACCCGAACCCTAACCCGAACCCTAAACCTAACCCTAACCCTAACCCTAACCCTAAACCTAACCCGAACCCTATCCCGAACCCTAACCCGAACCCTAACGCTAACCCTAACCCGAACCCTAATCCTAACCCTAACCCGAACCCTAACCCGAACCCTAACCCTAACACGAACCCTAACCCTAACCCTAACCCTAACCCTAATCCTAACCCTAACCCGAACCCTAACCCTAACACGAAAACTAACCCTAACCCTAACCCTAATCCGAACCCTAACCCGAACCCTAACTTGAACCCTAACCCTAACCCTAACCCGAACCCTAAAGCTAACCCGAACCCGAACCCTAACCCGAACACTAACATTAACCCTAACCTGAACCGTAACCCTATCCCTAACCCGAACCCTAACCCGAACACTAAACCTAACCCTAACCCTAATCCTAACCCGACCCCTAACCCTAACCCTAACTGGAACCCTAACCCTAACCCGAACCCGAACCCGAACCCTAAACCCTTACCCGAATCCTAACCCTAACCCGAAACCTAACCCGAACCCTAACCCTAACCCTAACCCCGAACCCGAACCCTAACCCTAACCCTAACCCTATCCCGAACCCTAACCCGAACCCTAACTCGAACACCAACCCTAACCCTAACCCGAACCCGAACCCTAACCCTAACCCTAACCCTAATCCTAACCCGAACCCTAACCCGAACCCTAACACGAACACTAACCCTAACCCTAAACCGAACCCGAACCCTAAACCGAACCCTAACCCTAACCTGAACCCTAACCCGAACCCTAACCCGAACCCTAACCCGAACCCTAACCCGAACCCTATCCCGAACCCTAACCCTAACCCTAACCCTAACCCGAACCCTAACCCGAACCCTAACCCTAACCCTAACCCGAACCCTAACCCTAACCCTAAACCTAACACTAACCCGAACCCTAACCCTAACCCTAACCCTAACCCTAACCCTAACCCGAACCCTAAACCCTAACCCTAACACGAACCCGAACGCTAACCCGAACCCGAACCCTAACCCGAACCCGAACCCGAACCCTAAACCTAACTCGAACCCGAACCCGAACTCTAACCCTAACCCTAACCCAAACACTAACCCTAACCCGAACCCTAACCCTAACCCGAACCCTAACCCGAACCCTAACCCTAACCCTAACACAAACCCGAACTCTAACACTAACCCTAACCCTAACGCTAACCCTAATCCGAACCCTAACCCTAACCCTAAAGCGAACCCGAAACCTAACGCGAACCCGAACCCTAACACGAAACCTAACACTAACCCTAACCCGAAACCTAACCCTAACCCAACCCTAACCCGAAACCTAACCCTCACCCTTAAACCTAACCCTAACCGGAACCCTAACCCTAACCCTAAACCTAACCCTAACCCGAAACCTAACCCTAAACCTAACCCTAACCCAAACCCTAACCCTAACCCGAACCCTAACCCTAAACCTAACCCTAACCCTACCCTAACCCTAACCCGAACCCTAACCCGAACCCTAACCCTAACCCTAACCCTAACCCTAAACCTAACCCGAACACTAACCAGAACCCTAACCCGAACCCTAACCCTAACCCTAACCCGAACCCTAACCTTAACCCTAACCCGAACCCTAAACCGAACCCTAACCCTAACCCGAACCCTAACCCTAACCCGAAACCTAACCCGAACCCTAACCCTAACCCTAACCCAAACCCAAACCTAACCCTAACCCTAACCCTAACGCTAACCCTAATCCGAACCCTAACCCTAACCCTAACCCTAAAGCGAACCCGAACCCTAACGCGAACCCGAACCCTAACACGAAACCTAACACTAACCCTAACCCGAACCCTAACAAGAACCCTAACCCGATCCCCAACCCTAAACGTAACCCGAACCCGAAACCTAACCCTAACCCTAACCCGAACCCTAACCCTAACCCGAACCCTAACCCTAACCCTAACCCGAACCCTAACCTAACCCTATCCCGACCCCTAACCCGAACCCTAACACGAACCCTAACCCTAACCCTAACCCGAACCCTAACCCTAAGCTTAACCCGACCCCTAACCCTAACCCGAACCCTAACCCTAACCATAACCCGAACCCTAACCCTAACCCGAACCCTAACCCTAACCCTAACACGAACCCTAACCTGAACCCTAACCCTAACCCGAACCCGAACCCTAACCCTAAACCTAACCCTAACCCTAACCCTAACACTAATCCAAACCGTAAACCGAACCTTAACACGAACCCTAAGCCTAATCCTAACCCTAACCCGAACCCTAACCCGAACCGTAACCCTAACCCTAACCCGAACCCGAACCCTAACCCGAACCCGAAACCTAACCCGAACCCTAACCCTAACCCTAACCCGAACCCTAACCCGAACACTAACCCTAACCCGTACCCGAACCCTAACCCTAAACCTAACCCAAAACCTAACCCGAACCCTAACCCCAAACCTAACCCTAACCCGAACCGTAACCCTAACCCTAACCCGAACACTAACCCTAACCCTAACCCAAACCCTAACCCTAACTCGAACCCGAACCCTAACCCTAAAGCGAACCCTAACCCGAACCCTAAACCGAACCCTAACCCGAACCCTAACCCTAACCCTAACCCGAACACTAACCCAAACCCGATCCCTAGCTCCTTACCCGAATCCTAACCCTAACCCGAACCCTAACCCGAAACCTAACCCTAACACTAACCCCGAACCCGAACCCTAACCCTAACCCAACCCCTAACCCTAACCCGAACCCTAACCCGAACCCTAACCCGAACCATAACCCGAACCCTAAACCGAACTCTAACCCTAACCCTAACCCGAACCCTAACCCGAACCCTAACCCTAACCCTAACCCTAACCCTAACCCTATCCCTAACCCTAACCCCTAACCCTAACCCTAACCCTAACCCTAACCCTAACCCGAACCCGAACCCGAACCCTAAACCTAACCCTAACCCTAACCCTAACCCTAAACCTAACCCGAACCCTATCCCGAACCCTAACGCTAACCCTAACCCGAACCCTAATCCTAACCCTAACCCGAACCCTAACCCGAACCCTAACCCTAACACGAACCCTAACCCTAAACCTAACCCTAACCCTAATCCTAACCCTAACCCGAACCCTAACCCTAACACGAAAACTAACCCTAACCCTAACCCTAATCCGAACCCTAACCCGAACCCTAACTTGAACCCTAACCCTAACCCTAACCCGAACCCTAAAGCTAACCCGAACCCGAACCCTAACCCGAACACTAACACTAACCCTAACCTGAACCGTAACCCTATCCCTAACCCGAACCCTAACCCGAACACTAAACCTAACCCTAACTCTAATCCTAACACGACCCCTAACCCTAACCCTAACTGGAACCCTAACCCTAACCCGAACCCGAACCCGAACCCTAAACCCTTACCCGAATCCTAACCCTAACCCGAAACCTAACCCGAACCCTAACCCTAACCCTAACCCCGAACCCGAACCCTAACCCTAACCCTAACCCTATCCCGAACCCTAACCCGAACCCTAACTCGAACACCAACCCTAACCCTAACCCGAACCCGAACCCTAACCCTAACCCTAACCCTAACCCTAACCCGAACCCTAACCCGAACCCTAACACGAACCCTAAACCTAACACTAAACCGAACCCGAACCCTAAACCGAACCCTAACCCTAACCTGAACCCTAACCCGAACCCTACCCGAACCCTAACCCGAACCCTAACCCGAACCCTAACCCGAACCCTAACCCTAACCCTAACCCTAAACCGAACCCTAACCCGAACCCTAACCCTAACCCTAACCCGAACCCTAACCCTAACCCTAAACCTAACACTAACCCGAACCCTAACCCTAACCCTAACCCTAACCCTAACCCTAACCCGAACCCTAAACCCTAACCCTAACACGAACCCGAACGCTAACCCGAACCCGAACACTAACCCGAACCCGAACCCGAAACCTAAACCTAACTCGAACCCGAACCAGAACTCTAACCCTAACCCTAACCCAAACACTAACCCTAACCCGAACCCTAACCCTAACCCGAACCCGAACCCGAACCCTAACCCTAACCCTAACACAAACCCGAACTCTAACACTAACCCTAACCCTAACGCTAACCCTAATCCGAACCCTAACCCTAACCCTAAAGCGAACCCGAAACCTAACGCGAACCCGAACCCTAACACGAAACCTAACACTAACCCTAACCCGAAACCTAACCCTAACCCAACCCTAACCCGAAACCTAACCCTAACCCTTAAACCTAACCCTAACCGGAACCATAACCCTAACCCTAAACCTAACCCTAACCCGAAACCTAACCCTAAACCTAACCCTAACCCAAACCCTAACCCTAACCCGAACCCTAACCCTAAACCTAACCCTAACCCTACCCTAACCCTAACCCGAAACCTAACCCGAACCCTAACCCTAACCCTAACCCTAACCCTAAACCTAACCCGAACACTAACCAGAACCCTAACCCGAACCCTAACCCTAACCCTAACCCGAACCCTAACCCTAACCCTAACCCGAACCCTAAACCGAACCCTAACCCTAACCCGAACCCTAACCCTAACCCGAACCCTAACCCGAACCCTAACCCTAACCCAAACCCAAACCTAACCCTAACCCTAACCCTAACGCTAACCCTAATCCGAACCCTAACCCTAACCCTAAAGCGAACCCGAACCCTAACGCGAACCCGAACCCTAACACGAAACCTAACACTAACCCTAACCCGAACCCTAACAATAACCCTAACCCGATCCCCAACCCTAAACGTAACCCGAACCCGAAACCTAACCCTAACCCTAACCCGAACCCTAACCCTAACCCGAACCCTAACCCTAACCCTAACCCGAACCCTAACCTAACCCTATCCCGACCCCTAACCCGAACCCTAACACGAACCCTAACCCTAACCCGAACCCTAACCCTAAGCTTAACCCGACCCCTAACCCTAACCCGAACCCTAACCCTAACCATAACCCGAACCCTAACCCTAACCCGAACCCTAACCCTAACCCTAACACGAACCCTAACCTGAACCCTAACCCTAACCCGAACCCGAACCCTAACCCTAAACCTAACCCTAACCCTAACCCTAACACTAATCCAAACCGTAAACCGAACCTTAACACGAACCCTAAGCCTAATCCTAACCCTAACCCGAACCCTAACCCGAACCCTAACCCTAACCCTAACCCGAACCCGAACCCTAACCCGAACCCGAAACCTAACCCGAACCCTAACCCTAACCCTAACCCGAACCCTAACCCGAACACTAACCCTAACCCGTACCCGAACCCTAACCCTAAACCTAACCCAAAACATAACCCGAACCCTAACCCCAACCCTAAACCTAACCATAACCCGAACCCTAACCCCTAACCCGAACACGAACCCGTACCCTAAACCGAACCCGAAACCTAACCCTACCCCGAACCCTAACCCAAATCATAACCCTATCCCTAACCCGAACCCTAACCCTAAACCTAACCCTAACCCTAACCCGAACCCTAACCCTAACCCTAACCCTAACATTAACCCGAAACCTAACCCTAACCCGAACCCTAACCCGAACCCTAACCCCAACCCTAACCCTAAAGCTAACCCTAACCGGAACCCTAACCCTAAACCTAACCGGAACCCTAACCCCAACCCTAACCCGAACCCGAACCCTAAGCCCTTACCCGAATCCTAACCCTAACCCGAACCCTAACCCGAACCCTAACCCTAACCCCGAACCCGAAACCTAACCCTAACCCTAACCGTAACCCGAACCCTAACCCGAAACATAACCCGAACCCAAACCCTAACCCTAACCCGAACCCTAACCCTAACCCTAAACCTAACCCCTAACCCTAACCCGAACCCTAACCCTAACCCTAACCCTAACCCGAACCCGAACCCTAACCCTAACCCTAACCCGAACCCTAAACCGAACCTTAAACCTAACCCTAACCCCTAACCCTAACCCTAACCGTAACCCGAACCCTAAACCTAACCCTAACCCTAACCCTAACCCGAACGCGATCCCTAACCCGAACCCTACCCCTAACCATAATCCGAACCCTAAACCTAACCCTTACCCTAACCCGAAACCTAACCCGAACCCTAACCCGAACCCGAACCCTAACCCTAACCCGAACCCGAACCCTAACCCTAACCCGAACCCTAACCCTAACCCGAACCCTAACCCTAAGCCTAACCCGAACCCTAACCCGAACTCTAACCCGACCCCTATCCTGAACCCTAACACGAACCCTAACCCTAACCCTAAACCTAAACCTAACCCGAACCATAACCCTAACCCTAACCTGAACCCTAACCCTAAACCGAACCCTAACCCGAACACTAACCCGAACCCTAACCCTAACCCGAACCCGTACCCTATCCCTAACACGAAACCTAACCTGAACCCTAACCCGAACCCTAACCCGAACCCTAACCCGAACCCTACCCTAACCCTAACCCGAACCCTAACCCTAACCCGATCCCTTACCCCTTACCCGAATCCTAACCCTAACCCGAACCCTAACCCGAACCCTAACCCTAAACCTAACCCGAACCCTAACCCGAACCCTAACCCTAACCCTAACCCAAACCCTAACGCGAACCCTAACCCCAACCCTAACCCTAACCCTAACCCGAACCCTAACCCCTAACCCGAACCCGAAACTGTACCCTAAACCGAACCCGAAACCTAACCCTACCCGGAACCCGAAACCAAACCATAACCCTATCCCTAATGCGAAACCTAACCCTAACCGTAACCCTAACCCTAACCCGAACCCTAACCCTAACCCTAACCCTAACCCTAACCCTAACATTAACCCGAACCCTAACCCTAACCCGAACCCTAACCCGAACCCTAAACCGAACCCTAACCCAAACCCTAAAGCTAACCCTAACCCTAACACTAACACTAACCCGAACGCGATCCCTAACCCGAACCCTACCCCTAACCATAATCCGAACCCTAAACCTAACCCTAACCCTAACCCGAACCCGAACCCTAACACTAACACGAACCCGAACCCTAACCCCTAACCCGAACCCGAAACCGTACCCTAAACCGAACCCGAAACCTAACCCTACCCCGAACCCGAAACCAAATCATAACCCTATCCCTAACCCGAAACCTAACCCTAACCGTAACCCTAACCCTAACCCGAACCCTAACCCTAACCCTAACCCTAACCCTAACATTAACCCGAACCCTAACCCTAACCCGAACCCTAACCCTAACCCTAACCCTAACCCGAACCCTAACCCGAACCCTAACCCTAACCCTAACCAGAACCCTAAACCTAACCCTAAACCAAACCCTAACCCGAACCCTAACCCTAACCCTAACACTAACCCGAACCGTAACCCTAACCCTAACCCCAACACGAACCCTAACCCCTAACCCGAACCCGAACCCGAACCCTAAACCGAAACCGAACCCTAACCGGAACACGAACCCGAAACCTAACCCTAACCCTAAACCTAACTCGAACCGTAACCGGAACCCTAAACCTAACCCTAACCCTAACCCGAACCCTAACCCGAACTCTAACCCGACCCTAACCCTAACCCCTAACCCTAACCCTAACCCGAAACCTAACCCTAACCTGAACCCGAACCCTAACCCTAACCCGAACCCTAACCCTAACCCTAACCTTAACCCGAACCCTAACCCGAACCCGAACCCTAACCCGAACCCGAACCCTAACCCTAAACCTAACCCTAACCCGAAACCTAACCCGAACCCTAACTCGAACCCTAACCGTAACCCGAACCCTAACCCGAACCCTAACCCGAAACCTAACCCTAACCCGAACCCTAACCCTAAACCTAACCCGAACCCTAGCCCTAACCCTAACCCTAACCCGAATCCTAACCCGAACTCTAACCCGACCCGAACCCTAACCCTAACCCTAACCGTAACCCGAAACCTAACCCTAACCCTAACCCGACCCCGAACCCTAACCCGAACCCGAACCGTTACGCTAACCCTAGCCCTAACCAGAACCCGAACCCTAACCCGAACCCGAACCCTAACCCTAACCCTAACCCTAACCCTAACCCGAACCCTAACCCTAACCCTAACCCGAACCCGAACCCTAACCCGAACCCGAACCCTAACCCGAACCCTAACCCTAACCCTAACCCGAACCCTAACCCTAACCCGAACCCTAACACGAACCCTAACCCTAACCCTGACCCTAACCAAACCCTAACACGAACCCTAACACTAATCCTAACATGACCCCTTACCCGAACCCTAACCCTAACCCTAACTCGAACCCTAACCCGAACCCTAACACTAACCCTAACCTGAACTCTAACCCCTAACCCTAACCTGAACCCGAACCCTAACCCGAACCCGAACCCTAACCCTTACCCGAACCCGAACCCTAAACTTAACCCGAACCCGAACCCTAACCCAAACCCTAACCCTAACCCGAACCCTAAACCTAACCCTAACTCTAACCCTAAACCTAACACTAATCCAAACCCTAACCCTAACCCGAACCCTAACGCGATCCCTAAACCGAAACCTAACCCTTACCCTTACCCTAAACCGAACCCTAAACCTAACCCTAACCCGAACCTTAACCCTAACCCGAACTCTAACCCTAACCCTAACCCTAACCCTGACCCTAACCCAAACCCTAATCCGAACCCTAACGCTAAACCTAACCCTAACCCTAACCCCTAACCCTAACCCTAACCCTAACCATAACCCTAAACCTAAAACCTAACCCTAACCCTAACCCTAACCCTAACCCGAAACCTAACCCTAACCCTAACCCGAACCCTAACCCTAACCCTAACCCTAACCCTAACACTAAACCTAACCCGAAACCTAACCCTAACCCTTACCCTAACCCGAACCCTAACCCTAACCCTAACCCTAACTCGAACCCTAACGCGAACCCTAAACCTAACCCTAACCCTAACCCGAACCCTAACCCGAAATCCAAACAGACCCTAACCCTAACCCCTAACCCTAACCCTAACCTGAAACCTAACCCTAACCCGAACCCGGACCCTAACCCTAACCCGAACACTAACCCTAAACCTAACCCTAAACCGAACCCTAACCCGAACCCGAACCCTAACCCTAACCCTAACCCTAACCCTAACCCGAACCCTAACCCGAACCCGAACACTAACCAAAACCCTAACCCTAACCCGAACCCGAACCCGAACCCTAACCCGAACCCTAACCCTAACCCTAATCCGAACCCTAACCCTAACCCGAACCCTAACGCGAACCCTAACCCGAACCCTACCCCTAACACTAACCCGAACCCTAACCCGAACACTAACCCTAACCCTAACCAGAACCCTAAACCTAACCCTAAACCAAACCCTAACCCGAACCCTAACCCTAACCCTAACACTAACACGAACCGTAACCCTAACCGTAACCTCAACCCGAACCCTAACCCCTAACCCGAACCCGAACCAGAACCCTAACCCGAAACCGAACCCTAACCCGAACACGAAACCGAACCCTAACCCTAACCCTAAACCTAACTCGAACCCTAACCGGAACCCTAACCCTAACCATAACCCTAACCCGAACCCTAACCCGAACTCTAACCCGACCCTAACCCTAACTCCTAACCCTAACCCTAACCCGAAACCTAACCCTAACCCGAACCCGACCCTAACCCTAACCCGAACCCTAACCCTAACCCTAACCTTACCCGAACCCTAACCCGAACCCGAACCCTAACCCGAACCCGAACCCTAACCCTAAAGCTAACCCTAACCCGAAACCTAACCCGAACCCTAACTCGAACCCTAACCGTAACCCGAACCCTAACCCGAACCCGAACCCTAAACCTGATCCTAACCCTAACCCTAACCCGAACCCTAACCCTAACCCTAACCCAAACCCTAGCCCTAACCCTAACCCTAACCCGAACCCTAACCCGAACCCGAACCCTAAACCTAACCCTAACCCTAACCCTAATCCAAACCCGAAACCTAACCCTAAACCTAACCCTAACCCTAACCCTAAACCTAACCCGAACCCTAACCCGAACCATAACCCGAACGCTAACCCTAAACCTAACCCCAACCCGAACCCTAACCCTAACCCTAACTCTAACCCGAACCCTAACCATAACCCGAACCCGAACCCTAAACCCAACCCTAACCCTAACCCGAAACGTAACCCTAACCCTAACCCGAACACTAACCCTAACCCTAACCCAAACCCTAACCCTAACTCGAACCCGAACACTAACCCTAACGCGAACCCTAACCCGAACCCTAACCCGAACCCTAACCCTAACCCTAACCCGAACACTAACCCGAACCCGATCCCTAGCTCCTTACCCGAATCCTAACCCTAACCCGAACCCTAACCCGAAACCTAACCCTAACCCTAACCCCGAACCCGAACCCTAACCCTAACCCTAACCCTAACCCGAACCCTAACAAGAACCCTAACCCGATCCCCAACCCTAAACGTAAACCGAACCTGAAACCTAACCCTAACCCTAACCCGAACCCTAACCCTAACCCGAACCCTAACCCTAACCCTAACCCTAACCCGAACCCTAACCTAACCCTATCCCGACCCCTAACCCGAACCCTTACACGAACCCTAACCCTAACCCTAAACCGAACCCTAACCCTAAGCCTAACCCGACCCCTAACCCTAACCCGAACCCTAACCCTAACCATAACCCGAAACCTAACCCTAACCCGAACCCTAACCCTAACCCTAACACGAACCCTAACCTGAACCCTAACCCTAACCCGAACCCGAACCCTAACCCTAAACCTAACCCTAACCCTAACCCTAACACTAATCCTAACCGTAAACCGAACCCTAACTCGAACCCTAAGCCTAACCCTAACCCGAACCCTAACCCGAACACTAACCCTAACCCGTACCCGAACCCTAACCCTAAACCTAACCCAAACCCTAACCCGAACCCTAACCCCAACCCTAACCCTAACCCTAACCCGAACCCTAACCCCTAACCCGAACCCGAACCCGTACCCTAAACCGAACCCGAAACCTAACCCTACCCCGAACCCGAACCCAAATCATAACCCTATCCCTAACCCGAACCCTAAACCTAACCCTAACTCTAACCCTAACCCGAACCCGAACCCTAACCCGAACACTAACACTAACCCTAACCTGAACCGTAACCCTAACCCTAACCCGAACCCTAACCCGAACACTAACCCTAACCCTAACCCTAATCCTAACCCGAACCCTAACCCTAACCCTAACTGGAACCCTAACACTAACCCTAACCTGAAACCGAACCCTAAACCCTTACCCGAATCCTAACCCTAACCCGAAACCTAACCCGAACCCTAACCCTAACCCTAACCCCGAACCCGAACCCTAACCCTAACCCTAACCCTATCCCGAACCCTAACCCGAACCCTAACCCGAACCCCAAACCTAACCCTAACCCGAACCCTAACCCTAACCCTAACCCTAACCCTAACCCGAACCCTAACCCGAACCCTAACACGAACCCTAACCCTAACCCTAAACGGAACCCGAACCCTAACCCGAACCCTAACCCTAACCCGAACCCTAACCCGAACCCTAACCCGAACCCTAACCCGAACCCTAACCCGAACCATAACCCTAACCCTAACCATAACCCGAACCCTAACCCGAACCCTAACCCGAACCCGAACCCTAACCATAACCCTAAACCTAACACTAACCCGAACCCTAACCCTAACCCTAACCCTAACCCTAACACGAACCCTAACCCTAACCCGAACCCTAACCCCAAACCCTAACACGAACCCGAAAGCTAACCCGAACCCGAACCCTATCCCGAACCCGAACCCGAACACTAAACCTAACTCGAACCCGAACCCGAACTCTAACTCTAACCCTAACCCGAACCCTAACCCTAACCCGAACCCTAACCCTAATCCGAACCCTAACCCGAACCCTAACCCTAAACCTAACCCAAACCCGAAACCTAACCCTAACCCTAACCCTAACGCTAACCCTAATCCGAACCCTAACCCTAACCCTAAAGCGAACCCGAACCCTAACGCGAACCCGAACCCTAACACGAAACCTAACACTAACCCTAACCCGAACCCTAACCCTAACCCGACCCTAACCCGAAACCTAACCCTAACCCTAACCCGAACCGTAACCCGAACCCTAACCCGAACCCTAAACCTAACCCTAACCCGAGCACTAACCCTAACCCTAACCCGAACCCTAACACTAACCCTAACCCAAACCCTAACCCGGACCCTAAACCTAAAACTAACCCTAAACCTAACCCTAACCCTAACCCCTAACCCTAACCCTTACCCTAACCCTAACCCTAAAAACTAACCCTAACCCAAAACCTAACCCTAACCCTAACCCTAACCCGAACCCTAACCCAAAACCTAACCCTAAACCTAACCCTAACCCTAACCCGAACCCTAACCCTGACCCTAACCCAAACACTAACACTAACCCCTAACCCTAACAGCAACCCTAACCCTAACCCGAACCCTAACCCTAACCCTAACCCGAACCCTAACCCTAACCCGAACCCTAACCATAACCCGAAACCTAACCATAAACCTAACCCTAAACCTAACCCTAACCCTAACCCGAACCCTAACCCGAACCATAACCCGAACCCTAACCCTAAACCTAACCCTAACCCGAACCCTATCCCTAACCCTAACTCTAACCCGAACCCTAACCATAACCCGACCCCGAACCCTAACCCCAACCCTAACCCTAACCCGAACCGTAACCCTAACCCTAACCCGAACACTAACCCTAACCCTAACCCAAACCCTAACCCTAACTCGAACCCGAACCCTAACCCTAACGCGAAACCTAACCCGAACCCTTAACCGAACCCTAACCCGAACCCTAACCCTAACCCTAACCCGAACACTAACCCGAACCCGATCCCTAGCTCCTTACCCGAATCCTAACCCTAACCCGAACCCTAACCCGAAACCTAACCCTAACCCTAACCCCGAACCCGAACCCTAACCCTAACCCTAACCCTAACCCGAACCCTAACAAGAACCCTAACCCGATCCCCAAACCTAAACGTAACCCGAACCCGAAACCTAACCCTAACCCTAACCCGAACCCTAACCCTAACCCGAACCCTAACCCTATCCCTAACCCTAACCCGAACCCTAACCTAACCCTATCCCGACCCCTAACCCGAACCCTAACACGAACCCTAACCCTAACCCTAACCCGAACCCTAACCCTAAGCCTAACCCGACCCCTAACCCTAACCCGAAACCTAACCCTAACCATAACCCGAACCCTAACCCTAACCCGAACCCTAACCCTAACCCTAACACGAACCCTAACCTGAACCCTAACCCTAACCCGAACCCGAACCCTAACCCTAAATCTAACCCTAACCCTAACCCTAACACTAATCCTAACCGTAAACCGAACCTTAATCCGAACCCTAAGCCTAATCCTAACCCTAACCCGAACCCTAACCCGAACCCTAACCCTAACCCTAACCCGAACCCGAACCCTAACCCGAACCCGAACCCTAACCCGAACCCTAACCCTAACCCTAACCCGAATCCTAACCCGAACACTAACCCTAACCCGTACCCGAACCCTAACCCTAAACCTAACCCAAACCCTAACCCGAACCCTAACCCCACCCCTAACCCTAACCCTAACCCGAACCCTAACCCCTAACCCGAACACGAACCCGTACCCTAAACCGAACCCGAAACCTAACCCTACCCCGAACCCGAACCCAAATCATAACCCTATCCCTAACCCGAACCCTAACCCTAACCCTAACCCTAACCCGAAACCTAACCCTAACCCTAACCCTAACATTAACCCGAACCCTAACCCTAACCCGAAACCTAACCCGAACCCTAACCCGAACCCTAACCCTAAAGCTAACCCTAACCGGAACCCTAACCCTAAACCTAAACGGAACCCTAACCCTAACCCTAACCCGAACCCGAACCCTAAGCCCTTACCCGAATCCTAACCCTAACCCGAACCCTAACCCGAACCCGAAACCTAACCCTAACCCTAACCCTAACATTAACCCGAACCCTAACCCTAACCCGAAACCTAACCCGAACCCTAACCCGAACCCTAACCCTAAAGCTAACCCTAACCGGAACCCTAACCCTAAACCTAAACGGAACCCTAACCCTAACCCCAACCCTAACCCTACCCCTAACCCGAACCCTAACCCTAACACTAACCCGAACCCTAACACTAACCCTAACCCTAACCCCGAACCCGAACCCTAACCCTAACCCTAACCCTAACCCGAACCCTAACAAGAACCCTAACCCGATCCCCAACCCTAACCCTAACCCTAACCTTAAACTTAACCCTATCCCTAACCCGAACCCGAACCCTAACCCTAACCCTAAAACCTAACCCTAACCCTAACCCTAACCCTAACCCTAACTCGAACCCTAACCCGAACCATAACCCTAACCCTAACCCCTAACCCTAACCCGAACCCTAACCCTAACCCTAACCCTAACCCTAACCCTATCCCGAACCCTAACACTAACCCTAACCCTAACCCGAACCCTAACCCTAAACCTAACCCTTACCCTAACCCTAACACTAACCCTAACCCGAACCCGAACCCTAACCCTAAGCCTAACTCTAACCCTAAACCTAAACCTAACCCTAACCCTAACCCTAACCCTAACCCGAACCCTAACCCGAACCCTAACACGAACCCTAACCCTAACCCTAAACCGAACACGAACCCTAACCCGAACCCTAACCCTAACCTGAACCCTAACCGAACTCTAACCAGAACCCTAACCCGAACCCTAACCCGAACCCTAACCCGAACCATAACCCTAAACCTAACCCTAACCCGAACCCTAACCCGAACCCTAACCCTAACCCTAATCCGAACCCTAACCCTAACCCTAAACCTAACACTAACCCGAACCCTAACCCTAACCCTAACCCTAACCCTAACCCGAACCCTAAACCGAAACCTAACCCCTAACCCTAACACGAACCCGAACGCTAACCCGAACCCGAACCCTAACCCGAACCCGAACCCTAAACCTAACTCGAACCCGAACCCGAACTCTAATCCTAACCCTAACCCGAACCCTAACCCTAACCCGAACCCTAACCCTAACCCTAACCCTAACCCTAACCCTAACCCGAACCCTAACCCGAACCCGAACAGTAACCCTAACCCTAACCCTAACCCGAACCCGAACCCGAACCCGAACCCTAACCCGAACCCTAACCCTAACCCTAATCCGAACCCTAACCCTAACCCGTACCCTAACGCGAACCCTAACCCGAACCCTACCCCTAACACTAACCCGAACCCTAACCCGAACCCTAACCCTAACCCTAAACAGAACCCTAAACCTAACCCTAAACCAAACCCTAACCCGAACCCTAACCCTAACCCTAACACTAACCCGAACCATAACCCTAACCCTAACCCCAACCCGAACCCTAACCCCTAACCCGAACCCGAAACCGAAACCTAACCCGAAACCGAACCCTAAACCGAACACGAACCCGAAACCTAACCATAACCCTAACCCTAACTCGAACCCTAACCGGAACCCTAAACCTAACCTAACCCTAACCCGAACCCTAACCCGAACTCTAACCCGACCCTAACCCTAACCCCTAACCCTAACCCTAACCCGAAACCTAACCCTAACCCGAACCCGAAACCTAACCCTAACCCGAACCCTAACCCTAACCCTAACCTTAACCCGAACCCTAACCCGAACCCGAACCTAACCCGAACCCGAACCCTAACCCTAAACCTAACCCTAACCCGAAACCTAACCCGAATCCTATCTCGAAACCTAACCGTAACCCGAACCCTAACTCGAACCCGAACCCTAACCTGACCCTAATCCTAACCCTAACCCGAACCCTAACCCTAACCCTAACCCGAACACTAACCCTAACCCTAACCTTAACCCGAACCCTAACCCGAACCCGAACCCTAACCCTAAACCTAACCCTAACCCGAAACCTAACCCTAACCCTAAACCGAACCCGAACACTAACCCGAACCCTAACCCTAACCTGAACCCTAACCCGAACCCTAACACAAACCCTAACCCGAATGCTAACCCGAACCCTAACCCGAACCCTAACCCTAACCCTAACCCTAAACCGAACCCTAACCCAAACCCTAACGCTAACCCTAACCCGAACCCTAACCCTAAACCTAAACCTAACACTAAGCCGAACCCTAACCCTAACCGTAACCCTAACCCGAACCCTAACCCTAACCCGAACCCTAACCCAAACCCTAACACTAACCCAAACCCCAACCCCTACCCTAACCCTAACCCGAACCCTAACCCCTAACCAGAACCCGAACCCGTACACTAAACCGAACCCGAAACCTAACCCTACCTCGAACTCGAACCCAAACCATAACCCTATCCCTAACCCGAACCCTAACCCTAACCCTAAACCGAACCCGAACACTAACCCGAACCCTAACCCTAACCTGAACCCTAACCCTAACCCTAACCCTAACCCTAACATTAACCCGAACCCTAACACTAACCCAAAACCTAACCCGAACCCTACCCGAACCCTAACACTAAAGCTAGCCCTAACCCGAACCCTAACCCTAACCCTAACCTGAACCCTAACCCTAACCCCAACCCTAACCCTAACCCTAACCCGAACCCTAACCCTCACCCGAACCCTAACCCTAACCCTAACCCGAAACCTAACCCGAACCCAACCCTATCCTGATCCCTAACCCTAACCCGAAACCTAACCCTAACCCTAACCCTAACCCAAAACCTAAATCTAACCCGAACCCTAACCCTAAAACTAACCCGAACCCTAACCCTAACCCTAACCCGAACCCTAACCGTAACCCGAACCCTAACCCTAACCCGAACCCTAACCCGTACCCTAACCCTAACTCTAACCCTAACCCTAACCCGAACCCTAACCCTAACCCGAACCCTAAACCTAACCCTAACACGAACCCTAAACCGAATCCTAACCCGAACCCTAACCCTAACCCTAACCCGAACACTAACCCTAAACCTAACCCGAACCCTAACCCTAAACCTAACCCTAATCCTAAACCGAAACCTAAACCTAAGCTGATACCTAACCCTAAACCTAACCCGAACCCTAACCCTAACCCTAACCCGAACCCTAACCCGAACCCTAACCCTAACCCGAACCCTAATCTTAAACCTAACCCTAACCCTAACCCTAACCCTAACCCGAACCCTAACCCTAACACGAACCCTAACCCTAACCCTAACCCTAACCCGAACCCTAACCCGAACCCTAACATGAACCCTAAACCTAACCCTAACCCGAACCCTAACGCTAACCCGAACCCAAACCCTAACCCGAACACTAACACTAACCCTAACCTGAACCGTAACCCTAACCCTAACCCGAACCCTAACCCAAACACTAACCCTAACCCTAACCCTAATCCTAACCCGAACCCTAACCCTAACCCTAACCGGAACCCTAACCTTAACCCTAACCCGAACCCGAACCCGAACCCTAAACCCTTACCCGAATCCTAACACGAAACCTAACCCGAACCCTAACCCTAAGCCTAAACCCGAACCCGAACCCTAACCCTAACCCTAACCCTATCCCGAACCCTAACCCGAACCCTAACCCGAACCCCAACCCTAACCCTAACCCGAGCCCGAACCCTAACCCTAACCCTAACCCTAACCCTAACCCTAACCCTAACCATAACCCGAACCCTCACCCGAACACTAACCCGAACACTAACCCTAACCCTAAACCGAACCCGAACCCTAACCCGAACCCTAACCCTTACCTGAAACCTAACCCGAACCCTAACCCGAACCCTAACCCGAACCCTAACCCGAACCCTAACCCGAACCCTAAACCGAACCCTAACCCTAACCCTAAACCGAACCCTAACCCGAACCCTAACCCTAACCCAAACCCTAACCCTAACCCTAAACCTAACACTAAGCCGAACCCTAACCCTAACCCTAACCCTAATCCTAACCCGAAAACTAACCCTAACCCGAACCCTAACCCAAACCCTAACCCGAACCCTAACCCCAACCCTAACCCTAACCCTAACCCGAACACTAACCCCTAACCAGAACCCGAACCCGTACACTAAACCGACCCCGAAACCTAACCCTACCACGAACCCGAACCCAAACCATAACCCTATCCCTAACCCGAACCCTAACCCTAACCCTAACCCTAACCCGAACCCTAACCCTAACCCTAACCCTAACCCTAACATAACCCGAACCCTAACACTAACACAAACCCTAACCCGAACCCTACCCGAACCCTCACCCTAAAGCTAAAGCTAACCCGAACCCTAACCCTAACCCTAACCGGAACCCTAACCCTAACCCTAACCCGAACCCGAACCCTAAGCCATTACCCGAATCCTAACCCTAACCCGAACCCTAACCCGACCCGAACCCTAACCCCGAACCCGAAACCTAACCCTAACCCTAACCCTAACCCGAACCCTAACCCGAACCCTAACCCGAACCCAAACCCTAACCCTAACCCTAAACCTAACCCCTAACCCTAACCCTAACCCTAACCATAACCCTAACCCGAACCCGAACCCTAACCCTAACCATAACCCGAACCCTAAACCGAACCCTAACCCTAACCCTAACGACTAACCCTAACCCTAACCCTAACCCGAACCCTAACACTAACGCTAACCCTAACCCTAACCCGAACGCGATCCCTAACCCGAACCCTACCGCTAACCATAATCCGAACCCTAAACCTAACCCTAACCCGAACCCGAACCCTAACCCTAAACCGAACCCGAACCCTAACCCTAACCCGAACCCTAACCCTAACCCGAACCCTAACCCTAACCCCAAACCGAACCCGAACCCGAACCCTAAACCTAACCCTAACCCAAAACCTAACCCTAACCCGAACCCTAACCCGAACACCAACCCGAACCCGAACCCGAACCCTAACCCTAACCCGAACCCTAAACCTAACCCTAACCCTAACCCGAACCCTAACCCGAACCCTAACCCAAACCCTAACACGAACCCTAAACCGAACCCTAAAGCTAACCCGAAACCGAACCCTAACCCGAACCCTAACCCCAACCCGAACCCGAACCCTAACCCTAACCCTAACCCGAACCCTAACCCGAACCCTAAACCTAACCCTAACCCTAACCCGAACCCTAACCCTAACCCTAACCGGAACCCTAACCCTAACCCTAACCCGAACTCGAAACCTAACCCCTTACCCGAATCCTAACCCTAACCCGAACCCTAACCCGAATCCTCACCCGAACCCTAAACCGAACCCTAACCCTAACCCTAAACCGAAGCCTAACCCGAACCCTAACCCTATCCTGATCCCTAACCCTAACCCGAAACCTAACCCTAACCCTAACCCTAACCCAAAACCTAAATCTAACCCGAACCCTAACCCTAAAACTAACCCGAACCCTAACCCTAACCCTAACCCGAACCCTAACCGTAACCCGAACCCTAACCCTAACCCGAACCCTAACCCGAACCCTAACCCGTACCCTAACCCTAACTCTAACCCTAACCCTAACCCGAACCCTAACCCTAACCCGAACCCTAAACCTAACCCTAACACGAACCCTAAACCGAATCCTAACCCGAACCCTAACCCTAACCCTAGCCCGAACACTAACCCTAAACCTAACCCGAACCCTAACCCTAAACCTAACCCTAATCCTAAACCGAAACCGAAACCTAAGCTGATACCTAACCCTAAACCTAACCCGAACCCTAACCCTAACCCTAACCCGAACCCTAACCCGAACCCTAACCCTAACCCGAACCCTAATCTTAAACCTAACCCTAACCCTAACCCTAACCCTAACCCGAACCCTAACCCTAACACGAACCCTAACCCTAACCCTAACCCTAACCCGAACCCTAACCCGAACCCTAACATGAACCCTAAACCTAACCCTAACCCGAACCCTAACGCTAACCCGAACCCAAACCCTAACCCGAACACTAACACTAACCCTAACCTGAACCGTAACCCTAACCCTAACCCGAACCCTAACCCAAACACTAACCCTAACCCTAACCCTAATCCTAACCCAAACCCTAACCCTAACCCTAACCGGAACCCTAACCCTAACCCTAACCCGAACCCGAACCCTAAACCCTTACCCGAATCCTAACCCGAAACCTAACCCGAACCCTAACCCTAAGCCTAAACCCGAACCCGAACCCTAACCCTAACCCTAACCCTATCCCGAACCCTAACCCGAACCCTAACCCGAACCCCAACCCTAACCCTAACCCGAGCCCGAACCCTAACCCTAACCCTAACCCTAACCCTAACCATAACCCGAACCCTCACCCGAACACTAACCCGAACACTAACCCTAACCCTAAACCGAACCCGAACCCTAACCCGAACCCTAACCCTTACCTGAAACCTAACCCGAACCCTAACCCGAACCCTAACCCGAACCCTAACCTGAACCCTAACCCGAACCCTAACCCGAACCCTAAACCGAACCCTAACCCTAACCCTAAACCGAACCCTAACCCGAACCCTAACCCTAACCCGAACCCTAACCCTAACCCTAAACCTAACACTAAGCCGAACCCTAACCCTAACCCTAACCCTAATCCTAACCCGAAACCTAACCCTAACCCGAACCCTAACCCAAACCCTAACCCGAACCCTAACCCCAACCCTAACCCTAACCCTAACCCGAACACTAACCCCTAACCAGAACCCGAACCCGTACACTAAACCGACCCCGAAACCTAACCCTACCACGAACCCGAACCCAAACCATAACCCTATCCCTAACCCGAACCCTAACCCTAACCCTAACCCTAACCCGAACCCTAACCCTAACCCTAACCCTAACCCTAACATAACCCGAACCCTAACACTAACACAAACCCTAACCCGAACCCTACCCGAACCCTCACCCTAAAGCTAAAGCTAACCCGAACCCTAACCCTAACCCTAACCGGAACCCTAACCCTAACCCTAACCCGAACTCGAACCCTAAGCCCTTACCCGAATCCTAACCCTAACCCGAACCCTAACCCGACCCGAACCCTAACCCCGAACCCGAAACCTAACCCTAACCCTAACCCTAACCCGAACCCTAACCCGAAACCTAACCCGAACCCAAACCCTAACCCTAACCCTAAACCTAACCCCTAACCCTAACCCTAACCCTAACCCTAACCATAACTCTAACCCGAACCCGAACCCTAACCCTAACCATAACCCGAACCCTAAACCGAACCCTAACCCTCACCCTAACGACTAACCCTAACCCTAACCCTAACCCGAACCCTAACACTAACGCTAACCCTAACACTAACCCGAAGGCGATCCCTAACCCGAACCCTACCGCTAACCATAATCCGAACCCTAAACCTAACCCTAACCCGAACCCGAACCCTAACCCTAAACCGAACCCGAACCCTAACCCTAACCCGAACCCTAACCCTAACCCGAACCCTAACCCTAACCCGAAACCTATCCCTAACCCCAAACCGAACCCGAACCCGAACCCTAAACCTAACCCTAACCCAAAACCTAACCCTAACCCGAACCCTAACCCGAACACCAACCCGAACCCGAACCCGAACCCTAACCCTAACCCGAACCCTAAACCTAACCCTAACCCTAACCCGAACCCTAACCCGAACCCTAACCCAAACCCTAAAACGAACCCTAAACCGAACCCTAAAGCTAACCCGAAACCGAACCCTAACCCGAACCCTAACCCCAACCCGAACCCGAACCCTAACCCTAACCCTAACCCGAACCCTAACCCGAACCCTAAACCTAACCCTAACCCTAACCCGAACCCTAACCCTAACCCTAACCGGAACCCTAACCCTAACCCTAACCCGAACTCGAAACCTAACCCCTTACCCGAATCCTAACCCTAACCCGAACCCTAACCCGAATCCTAACCCGAACCCTAAACCGAACCCTAACCCTAACCCTAAACCGAAGCCTAACCCGAACCCTAACCCTATCCTGATCCCTAACCCTAACCCGAAACCTAACCCTAACCCTAACCCTAACCCAAAACCTAAATCTAACCCGAACCCTAACCCTAAAACTAACCCGAACCCTAACCCTAACCCTAACCCGAACCCTAACCGTAACCCGAACCCTAACCCTAACCCGAACCCTAACCCGAACCCTAACCCGTACCCTAACCCTAACTCTAACCCTAACCCTAACCCGAACCCTAACCCTAACCCGAACCCTAAACCTAAACCTAACACGAACCCTAAACCGAATCCTAACCCGAACCCTAACCCTAACCCTAACCCGAACACTAACCCTAAACCTAACCCGAACCCTAACCCTAAACCTAACCCTAATCCTAAACCGAAACCTAAACCTAAGCTGATACCTAACCCTAAACCTAACCCGAACCCTAACCCTAACCCTAACCCGAACCCTAACCCGAAACCTAACCCTAACCCGAACCCTAATCTTAAACCTAACCCTAACCCTAACCCTAACCCTAACCCGAACCCTAACCCTAACACGAACCCTAACCCTAACCCTAACCCGAACCCTAACCCGAACCCTAACATGAACCCTAAACCTAACCCTAACCCGAACCCTAACGCTAACCCGAACCCAAACCCTAACCCGAACACTAACACTAACCCTAACCTGAACCGTAACCCTAACCCTAACCCGAACCCTAACCCAAACACTAACCCTAACCCTAACCCTAATCCTAACCCGAACCCTAACCCTAACCCTAACCGGAACCCTAACCCTAACCCTAACCCGAACCCGAACCCTAAACCCTTACCCGAATCCTAACCCGAAACCTAACCCGAACCCTAACCCTAAGCCTAAACCCGAACCCGAACCCTAACCCTAACCCTAACCCTATCCCGAACCCTAACCCGAACCCTAACCCGAACCCCAACCCTAACCCTAACCCGAGCCCGAACCCTAACCCTAACCCTAACCCTAACCCTAACCATAACCCGAACCCTCACCCGAACACTAACCCGAACACTAACCCTAACCCTAAACCGAACCCGAACCCTAACCCGAACCCTAACCCTTACCTGAAACCTAACCCGAACCCTAACCCGAACCCTAACCCGAACCCTAACCCGAACCCTAACCCGAACCCTAACCCGAACCCTAAACCGAACCCTAACCCTAACCCTAAACCGAACCCTAACCCGAACCCTAACCCTAACCCGAACCCTAACCCTAACCCTAAACCTAACACTAAGCCGAACCCTAACCCTAACCCTAACCCTAATCCTAACCCGAAACCTAACCCTAACCCGAACCCTAACCCAAACCCTAACCCGAACCCTAACCCCAACCCTAACCCTAACCCTAACCCGAACACTAACCCCTAACCAGAACCCGAACCCGTACACTAAACCGACCCCGAAACCTAACCCTACCACGAACCCGAACCCAAACCATAACCCTATCCCTAACCCGAACCCTAACCCTAACCCTAACCCTAACCCGAACCCTAACCCTAACCCTAACCCTAACCCTAACATAACCCGAACCCTAACACTAACACAAACCCTAACCCGAACCCTACCCGAACCCTCACCCTAAAGCTAAAGCTAACCCGAACCCTAACCCTAACCCTAACCGGAACCCTAACCCTAACCCTAACCCGAACCCGAACCCTAAGCCCTTACCCGAATCCTAACCCTAACCCGAACCCTAACCCGACCCGAACCCTAACCCCGAACCCGAAACCTAACCCTAACCCTAACCCTAACCCGAACCCTAACCCGAACCCTAACCCGAACCCAAACCCTAACCCTAACCCTAAACCTAACCCCTAACCCTAACCCTAACCCTAACCATAACCCTAACCCGAACCCGAACCCTAACCCTAACCATAACCCGAACCCTAAACCGAACCCTAACCCTAACCCTAACGACTAACACTAACCCTAACCCTAACCCGAACCCTAACACTAACGCTAACCCTAACCCTAACCCGAACGCGATCCCTAACCCGAACCCTACCGCTAACCATAATCCGAACCCTAAACCTAACCCTAACCCGAACCCGAACCCTAACCCTAAACCGAACCCGAACCCTAACCCTAACCCGAACCCTAACCCTAACCCGAACCCTAACCCTAACCCGAACCCTAACCCTAACCCCAAACCGAACCCGAACCCGAACCCTAAACCTAACCCTAACCCAAAACCTAACCCTAACCCGAACCCTAACCCGAACACCAACCCGAACCCGAACCCGAACCCTAACCCTAACCCGAACCCTAAACCTAACCCTAACCCTAACCCGAACCCTAACCCGAACCCTAACCCAAACCCTAACACGAACCCTAAACCGAACCCTAAAGCTAACCCGAAACCGAACCCTAACCCGAACCCTAACCCCAACCCGAACCCGAACCCTAACCCTAACCCGAACCCGAACCCTAACCCGAACCCTAAACCTAACCCTAACCCTAACCCGAACCCTAACCCTAACCCTAACCGGAACCCTAACCCTAACCCTAACCCGAACTCGAAACCTAACCCCTTACCCGAATCCTAACCCTAACCCGAACCCTAACCCGAATCCTAACCCGAACCCTAAACCGAACCCTAACCCTAACCCTAAACCGAAGCCTAACCCGAACCCTAACCCTAACCGGAACCCTAACCCTAACCCTAACCCGAACTCGAAACCTAACCCCTTACCCGAATCCTAACCCTAACCCGAACCCTAACCCGAACCCTAACCCGAACCCTAAACCGAACCCTAACCCTAACCCTAAACCGAAGCCTAACCCTATCCCTAACCCTTACCAAAACCCGAAACCTAACCCGAACCCTAAACCGAACCCGAACCCTAACCCTAACCGAACCCGAACCCTAACCCTAACGCGACCCCTATCCTGAACCCTAACACGAACCCTAACCCTAACCCTAAACCTAACCCTAACCCGAACCATAACCCTAACCCTAACCCGAACCCTAACCCTAAACCGAACCCTAAACCGAACCATAACCCGAACCCTAACCCTAACCCGAACCCGTACACTAACCCTAACCCGAACCCTAACCCGAACCGTAACCCGAACCCTAAACCTAACCCTAACCCGAACCCTAACCCGAACCCGAGCCCTAACCCCTTACCCGAATTCTAACACGAACCCTAACCCTAAACCTAACCCGACTCCTATACTGAACCCTATCATGAACACTAACTCTAAACCTAACCCTAACCCTAAACCGAACCCTAACCCTAACCCTAACCCTAACCCTAACACGAACCCTAACCCTAACCCTAACCCGAACCCTAAACCCTAACCCTAACCCTAACCCGAAACCTAACCAGAACCGAACCCTAACACTAAACCGAACCCGAACTCTAACCCTAACCCGAAACCGAACCCGAACCCTAACCCTAACCCTACCCGAACCCTAACCATAACCCGAACCCTAACCCTAACCCGAACCCTAACCCTAACCCGATCCCTAACCCTAAATCTAAACCGAACCCTAACCCGAACCCTAACCCGAACCCTAAACCTAACCCTAACACGAACCCTAAACCTAACCTTAACCCTAACCCGAACCCTAACCCTAACCCTAACCCTAACCCTACCCGAACCCTAACCCTAACCCTAAACCGAACCCGAACCCTAAACCGAACCCGAACCCTAACCCGAACCCTAACGCTAACCCTAACCCGAACACTAACCCTAACCCGAACCCTAACCCTAACCCGAACCCTAACCCTAACCCTAACCCGAACCCTAACCCGAACCCTAAACCGAACCCTAACCCGAACCCTAAACCGAACCCTAACCCTAACTCTAACCCGTACCCTAACCCGAACCCTAACCCAAACCCTAACACTAACCCTAAACCTAACCCTAACCCTAACCCCTAACCATAACCCTAACCCTAACCCTAACCCTAACCCTTAAACCTAACCCTAACCCGAACCCTAACCCTAACCCTAAACCTAACCCTAACCCGAACCCTAAACCTAAACCTAACCCTAACCCAAACCCTAACCCTAACCCTAACCATAACCCGAACCCTAACCCTAACCCTAACCCTAACCCTAACCGTAACCCGAACCCTAACCCTAACCCTAACCCTAACCCTAACCCTAACCCTAACCCTAACCACTAACCCTAACCCCAACCCTAACCCTAACCCGAACCCTAACCCTAACCCTAACCCGAACCCTAACCCTAACCCGAACCCTAACCCTAACCCTAACCCGAAACCTAACCCTAACCCGAACCCTAACCCTAACCCTAACCCTAACCCGAACCCTAACACTAACCCTAACCCGACCCCTAAACCGAACCCTAACACGAACCCTAACCCTAACCCTAACCCTAACCCTAACCCGAACCCTAACCCTAACCCCAACCCTAACCCTAACCCTAACCCGAACCCTAACCCTAACCCTAACCCGAAACCTAACCCGAACCCATCCCTAACCTGATCCCTAACCCTAACCAGAAAACTAACCCTAACCCTAACCCTAACCCGAAACCTAAATCTAACCCGAACCCTAACCCTAAACCTAACCCGAACCCTAACCCGAACCCGAACCCTAACCGTAACCCGAACCCTAACCCTAACCCGAACCCTAACCCTAACTCTAACCGTAACCCTAACCCGAACCCTAACCCTAACCCGAATCCTAACCCTAACCCGAACCCGAACCCTAACCCGAATCTAACCCAAACCCTAACCCTAACCCTAACCCGAACCCTAACCCGAACCCTAACCCTAACCCTAACCCTAACCTGAAACCTAACCCTAACCCTAACCCTAATCCTAACTCGAAACCTAAACCTAACCTGAAACCTAACCCTAAACCTAACCCGATCCCTAACCCGAAACCTAACCCTAACCCGAACCCGAACCCTAACCCTAAACCTTACCCTAACCCTAACTCTAACCCTAAACCTAACCCGAACCCTAACCCGAAACCTCACCCAAATCCTAACCCTAACCCGAAACCTAACCCGAACCCTAACCCTAACCCTAACCTGAACCCGAATCCTAACCCTAACCCGAACCCTAACCCTAAACCTAAGCCTAACCCTAACCCGAACCCTAACCCTAACCCAAA
>JAVLSZ010000015.1:780000-785000 GCA_032313775.1 Urocyon cinereoargenteus | reverse complement strand
CCCGAACCCTAACCCTAACCCTAACCCGAACCCTAACCCGAACCCGAACACTAACCCTAACCCTAACCCTAACCCGAACCCGAACCCGAACCCGAACCCTAACCCGAACCCTAACCCTAACCCTAACACGAACCCTAACCCGAACCATAACCCGAACCCTAACCCTAAACCTAACCCTAACCCGAACCCTAACCCTAACCCTAACTCTAACCCGAACCCTAACCATAACCCGAACCCGAACCCTAACCCTAACCCTAACCCTAACCCGAACCCTAACAAGAACCCTAACCCGATCCCCAACCCTAAAAGTAACCCGAACCCGAAACCTAACCCTAACCCTAACCCGAACCCTAACCCTAACCCGAACCCTAACCCTAACCCTAACCCTAACCCGAACCCTAACCTAACCCTATCCCGACCACTAACCCGAACCCTTACACGAACCCTAACCCTAACCCTAAACCGAACCCAACCCTAAGCCTAACCCGACCCCTAACCCTAACCCGAACCCTAACCCTAACCATAACCCGAACCCTAACCCTAACCCGAACCCTAACCCTAACCCTAACACGAACCCTAACCTGAACCCTAACCCTAACCCGAACCCGAACCCTAACCCTAAACCTAACCCTAACCCTAACCTTAACACTAATCCTAACCGTAAACCGAACCCTAACTCGAACCCTAAGCCTAACCCTAACCCGAACCCTAACCCGAACACTAACCCTAACCCGTACCCGAACCCTAACCCTAAACCTAACCCACACCCTAACCCGAACCCTAACCCCAAACCTAAACCTAACCCTAACCCGAACCCTAACCCATAACCCGAACACGAAACCGTACCCTAAACCGAACCCGAAACCTAAACCTACCCCGAACCCGAACCCAAATCATAACCCTATCCCAAACCCGAACCCTAAACCTAACCCTAACCCTAACCCGAACCCGAACCCGAACCCTAACCCGAACACTAACACTAACCCTAACCTGAACCGTAACCCTAACCCTAACCCGAACCCTAACCCGAACCCTAACCCGAACCCTAACCCTAATCCTAACCCTAACCCTAACCCGAACCCTAACCCTAACCCGAACCCTAACCCTAACCCGAACCCGAACCCTAACCCGAATCTAACCCGAACCCTAACCCTAACCCTAACCCGAACCCTAACCCGAACCCTAACCCTAACCCTAACCTGAAACCTAACCCTAACCCTAACCCTAATCCTAACTCGAAACCTAAACCTAACCTGAAACCTAACCCTAAACCTAACCCGATCCCTAACCCGAAACCTAACCCTAACCCGAACCCGAACCCTAACCCTAAACCTTACCCTAACCCTAACTCTAACCCTAACCCTAACCCTAACACAAACCCGAACCGTAACCCTAACCCTAACCCCAACCCGAACCCTAACCCCTAACCCGAACCCGAACCCGAACCCTAAACCGAAACCGAACCCTAACCCGAACACGAACCCGAATCCTAACCCTAACCCTAACCCTAACTCGAACCCTAACCGGAACCCTAACCCTAACCCTAAACCTAACCCGAACCCTAACCCGACCTCTAACCCGACCCTAACCCTAACCCCTAACCCTAACCCTAACCCGAAACGTAACCCTAACCGAACCCGAACCCTAACCCTAACCCGAACACTAACCCTAACCCTAACCTTAACCCGAACCCTAACCCGAACCCGAACCCTAACCCTAACCCGAACCCTAACCCTAACCCTAACCCGAAACCTAACCCTAACCCTAACCCGAACCGTAGCCCTAACCCTAACCCTAACCCGAACCCTAACCCGAACCCGAACCCTAACCCTAACACTAACCCTAATCCGAACCCGAACCCTAACCCTAAACATAACCCGAACCCTAACCCTAACCCTAACCCGAACCCGAACCCTAACCCTAACCCTAACCCTAACCCCTAACCCTAAACCGAACCCTAACCATAAATCTAACCCTAACCCTAATCCGAAACTTAACCCTAACCCAAACCCTAACCCTAACCCGAACCATAAACCTAAACCTAACCCTAACCCTAACCCGAACCCTAACCCTAACCCTAACCGGAACCCTAACCCTAACTCTAACCCGAACCCGAACACTAACCCCTTACCCGAATCCTATCCCTAAGCCGAACCCTAACCCGAACCCTAACCCTAACCCTAACCCCGAACACTAGCCCTAACCCTAAGCCTAACCCTAACCCGAACCCTAAACCGGACCCTAACCCGAACCCCAACCCTAACCCTAACCCGAACCCTAACCCTAACCCTAACCCGAACCCTAACCCGAACCCTAACCCTAATCCTAACATGACCCCTAACCCGAAACCTAACCCTAACCCTAACCCGAACCCTAACGCGAACCCTAACACTAACCCTAACCTGAAATCTAACCCCTAACCCTAACCCGAACCCGAAACCTAACCCGAACCCGAACCCTAACCCTTACCCGAACCCGAACCCTAAACTTAACCCGAACCCGAATCCGAACCCAAACCCTAACCCTAACCCGAACCCTAACCCTAACCCTAACTCTAACCCTAAACCTAACACTAATCCGAACACTAACCCTAACCTGAACCCTAACGCGAACCCTAAACCGAACCCTAACCCTTACCCTAACCCTAACCCGAACCCTAAACCTAACCCTAACCCGAACCTTAACCCTAACCCGAACCCTAACCCTAACCCTAACCCTGACCCTAACCCAAACCCTAATCCTAACCCTAACGCTAACCCTAACCCTAACCCTAACCCCTAACCCTAACCCTAACCCTAACCATAACCCTAAAACTAAAACCTAACCCTAACCCTAACCCTAACCCTAACCCTAACCCTAACCCTAACCCGAACCCTAACCCTAACCCGAACCCGAACCCTAACCCTAACCCTAACCCTAACCCTAACACTAAACCTAACCCGAAACCTAACCCTAACCCTAAACCTAACCCTAACCCGAACCCTAACCCTAACCCTAACTCGAACCCTAACGCGAACCCTAACCCTAACCCTAACCCTAACCCGAACCCTAACCCGAAATCCAAACAGACCCTAACCCTAACCCCTAACCCTAACCCTAACCTGAACCCTAACCCTAACCCTAACCCTAACCCGAACCCGAACCCTAACCCTAACCCGAACACTAACCCTAACCCTAACCCTAAACCGAACCCTAACCCGAACCCGAACCCTAACCCTAACCCTAACCCTAACCCGAACCCTAACGCGAACCCTAACCCGAACCCTACCCCTAACACTAACCCGAACCCTAAACCGAACCCTAACCCTAACCCTAACCAGAACCCTAAACCTAACCCTAAACCAAACCCTAACCCGAACCCTAACCCTAAACCAAACCCTAACCCGAACCGTAACCCTAACCCTAACCCCAACCCGAACCCTAACCCCTAACCCGAACCCTAACCCTAAACCTAACACTAACCCGAACCGTAACCCTAACCCTAACCCCAACACGAACCCTAACCCCTAACCCGAAACCAAACCCGAACCCTAACCCGAAACCGAACCCTAACCCGAACACGAAACCAAACCCTAACCCTAACCCTAAACCTAACTCGAACCCTAACCGGAACCCTAACCCTAACGCTAACCCTAACCCGAACCCTAACCCGATATCTAACCCGACCCTAACCCTAACCCCTAACCCTAACCCTAACCCGAAACCTAACCCTAACCCGAACCCGACCCTAACCCTAACCCGAACCCTAACCCTAACCCTAACCTTACCCGAACCCTAACCCGAACCCGAACCCGAACCCGAACCCGAACCCTAACCCTAAACCTAACCCTAACCCGAAACCTAACCCGAACCCTAACTCGAACCCTAACCGTAACCCGAACCCTAACCCGAACCCGAAACCTAAACCTGACCCTAACCCTAACCCTAACCCGAACCCTAACCCTAACCCTAACCCAAACCCTAGCCCTAACCCTAACCCTAACCTAACCCTAACCCTAACCCTAACCCGAAACCTAACCCGAACCATAACCCGAACCCTAACCCTAAACCTAACCCTAACCCGAACCCTAACCCTAACCCTAACTCTAACCCGAACCCTAAACATAACCCGAACCCGAACCCTAACCCCAACCCTAACCCTAACCCGAAACGTAACCCTAACCCTAACCCGAACACTAACCCTAACCCTAACCAAAACCCTAACCCTAACTCGAACCCGAACCCTAACCCTAACGCGAAACCTAACCCGAACCCTAACCCGAACCCTAACCCTAACCCTAACCCGAACCCTAACCCGAACCCGAACACTAACCCTAACCCTAACCCTAACCCGAACCCGAACCCGAACCCGAACCCTAACCCGAACCCTAACCCTAACCCTAACCCGAAACCTAACCCGAACCATAACCCGAACCCTAACCCTAAACCTAACCCTAACCCGAACCCTAACCCTAACCCTAACTCTAACCCGAACCCTAACCCTAACCCTAACCCTAACCCGAACCCTAACAAGAACCCTAACCCGATCCCCAACCCTAAACGTAACCCGAACCCGAAACCTAACCCTAACCCTAACCCGAACCCTAACCCTAACCCGAACACTAACCCTAACCCTAACCTTAACCCGAACCCTAACCCGACCTCTAACCCGACCCTAACCCTAACCCCTAACCCTAACCCTAACCCGAAACGTAACCCTAACCGAACCCGAACCCTAACCCTAACCCGAACACTAACCCTAACCCTAACCTTAACCCGAACCCTAACCCGAACCCGAACCCTAACCCGAACCCGAACCCTAACCCTAAACCTAACCCTAACCCGAAACCTAACCCGAACCCTAACTCGAACCCTAACCGTAACCCGAACCCTAACCCGAACCCGAACCCTAAACCTGACCCTAACCCTAACCCTAACCCGAAACCTAACCCTAACCCTAACCCGAACCGTAGCCCTAACCCTAACCCTAACCCGAACCCTAACCCGAACCCGAACCCTAA
>JAVLSZ010000015.1:752500-775000 GCA_032313775.1 Urocyon cinereoargenteus | reverse complement strand
CCGAACCGTAACCCTAACCCTAACCCGAACACTAACCCTAACCCTAACCCAAACCCTAACCCTAACCCGAACCCGAACCCTAACCCTAACGCGAACCCTAACCCGAACCCTAAACCGAACCCTAACCCGAACCCTAACCCTAACCCTAACCCGAACACTAACCCGAACCCGATCCCTAGCTCCTTACCCGAATCCTAACCCTAACCCGAACCCTAACCCGAAACCTAACCCTAACCCTAACCCCGAACCCGAACCCTAACCCTAACCCTAACACTAACCCGAACCCTAACAAGAACCCTAACCCGATCCCCAACCCTAAAAGTAACCCGAACCCGAAACCTAACCCTAACCCTAACCCGAACCCTAACCCTAACCCGAACCCTAACCCTATCCCTAACCCTAACCCGAACCCTAACCTAACCCTATCCCGACCCCTAACCCGAACCCTAACACGAACCCTAACCCTAACCCTAACCCGAACCCTAACCCTAAGCCTCACCCGACCCCTAACCCTAACCCGAACCCAAACCCTAACCATAACCCGATCCCTAACCCTAACCCGAACCCTAACGCTAACCCTAACACGAACCCTAACCTGAACCCTAACCCTAACCCGAACCCGAACCCTAACCCTAAACCTAACCCTAACCCTAACCCTAACACTAATCCTAACCGTAAACCGAACTTTAACCCGAACCCTAAGCCTAATCCTAACCCTAACCCGAACCCTAACCCGAACCCTATCCCTAACCCTAACACGAACCCGAACCCTAACCCGAACCCGAACCCTAACCCGAACCCTAACCCTAACCCTAACCCGAACCCTAACCCGAACACTAACCCTAACCCGTAACCGAACCCTAACCCTAAACCTAACCCAAACCCTAACCCGAACCCTAACCCCAACCCTAACCCTAACCCTAACCCGAACCCTAACCCCTAACCCGAACACGAACCCGTACCCTAAACCGAACCCGAAACCTAACCCTACCCCGAACCCGAACCCAAATCATAACCCTATCCCTAACCCGAACCCTAACCCTAACCCTAACCCTAACCCTAACCCTAACATTAACCCGAACCCTAACCCTAACCCGAACCCTAACCCGAACCCTAACCCGAACCCTAACCCTAAAGCTAACCCTAACCGGAACCCTAACCCTAAACCTAACCGGAACCCTAACCCTAACCCTAACCCGAACCCGAACCCTAAGCCCTTACCCGAATCCTAACCCTAAACCGAACCCTAACCCGAACCCTAACCCTAACCCCGAACCCGAAACCTAACCCTAACCCTAACCCTAACCCGAACCCTAACCCGAACCATAATCCGAACCCAAACCCTAACCCTAACCCGAACCCTAACCCTAACTCTAAACCTAACCCCTAACCCTAACCCGAACCCTAACCCTAACCCTAACCCTAACCCGAACCCGAACCCTAACCCTAACCCAAACCCTAAACCGAACCTTAAACCTAACCCTAACCCCTAACCCTAACCCTAACCCTAACCCGAACCCTAACCCTAAACCTAACCCTAACCCTAACCCGAACGCGATCCCTAACCCGAACCCTACCCCTAACCATAATCCGAACCCTAAACCTAACCCTTACCCTAACCCGAAACCTAACCCGAACCCTAACCCGAACCCGAACCCTAACCCTAACCCCAACCCGAACCCTAACCCTAACCCTAACCCGAACACTAACCCTAACCCGAACCCTCACCCTAAGCCTAACCCGAACCCTAACCCGAACCCTAACCCGACCCCTATCCTGAACACTAACCCGAACCCGTACCCTAACCCTAAACCGAAACCTAACCCGAACCCTAACCCGAACCCTAACTCGAACCCTAACCGTAACCCGAACCCTAACCCGAAACCGAACCGTAAACCTGACCCTAACCCTAACCCTAACCCGAACCCTAACCCTAAACCTAACCCAAACCCTAGCCCTAACACTAACCCTAACCCGAACCCTAACCCGAACCCGAACCCTAATCCTAACCCTAACCCTAACCCTAATCCGAACCCGAACCCTAACCCTAAACATAACCCGAACCCTAACCCTAACCCTAACCCGAACCCGAACCCTAACCCTAACCCTAACCCTAACCCTAACCCCTAACCCTAACCCGAAACCTAACCATAAATCTAACCCTACCCCTAACCCGAAACTTAACCCTAACCCCAACCCTAACCCTAACCCGAACCCTAAACCTAAACCTAACTCTAACCCTAACCCTAACCCTAAACCTAACCCGAAACCTAACCCTAATCTAACCCGAACCCTAACCCTAAACCTAACCCTCACCCTAAACCGAACCCTAACCCTAACCCTAACCGTAACCCTAACCCTAACCCGAATCCTAACCCGAACTCTTACCCGACCCGAACCCTTACCCTAACCCTAACCGTAACCCGAAACCTAACCTTAACCCTAACCCGAACCTGAACCCTAACCCGAACCCGAACCGTAACCCTAACCCTATCCCTAACCCGAACCCGAACCCTAACCCGAACCCGAACCCTAACCCTAACCCTAACCCTAACCCGAACCCTAACCCTAACCCTAACCCGAACCCGAACCCTAACCCTAACCCTAACCCTAACCCCTAACCCTAACCCGAAACCTAACCATAAATCTAACCCTACCCCTAACCCGAAACTTAACCCTAACCCCAACCCTAGTCCCTAACCCGAACCCTAAACCTAAACCTAACTCTAACCCTAACCCTAACCCTAAACCTAACCCGAACCCTAACCCTAATCTAACCCGAACCCTAACCCTAAACCTAACCCTCACCCTAAACCGAACCCTAACCCTAACCCTAACCGTAACCCTAACCCTAACCCGAATCCTAACCCGAACTCTTACCCGACCCGAACCCTTACCCTAACCCTAACCGTAACCCGAAACCTAACCCTAACCCTAACCCGAACGTGAACCCTAACCCGAACCCGAACCGTAACCCTAACCCTATCCCTAACCCGAACCCGAACCCTAACCCGAACCCGAACCCTAACCCTAACCCTAACCCGAACCCTAACCCTAACCCTAACCCGAACCCGAACCCTAACCCGAACCCGAACCCTAACCCGAACCCTAACCCTAATCTAACCTGAACCCTAACACTAACCCGAACCCTAACCCGAACCCTAAACCTAAAGCTAACCCTAACCCTAACCCGAACCCTAACCCTAACCCTAACCCGAAACCTAACCCTAACCCTAACCCGAACCCTAACCCTAAACCTAACCCTAACCCTAACCCGAACCCTAACCCTAACCCTAACCGGAACCCTAACCCTAACTCTAACCCGAACCCGAACACTAACCCCTTACCCGAATCCTAACCCTAAACCGAACCCTAACCCGAACCCTAACCCTAACCCTAACCCCCGAACCCTAGCCCTACCCTAAGCCTTACGCTAACCCGAACCCTAAACCGGACCCTAACCCGAACCCCAACCCTAACCCTAACCGGAACCCTAACCCTAACCCTAACCCTAACCCTAACCCGAACCCTAACCCTAATCCTAACAGGACCCCTAACCCGAACCCTAACACTAACCCTAACCCGAACCCTAACCCGAAACCTAACACTAACCCTAACCTGAAATCTAACCCCTAACCCTAACCCGAACCCGAACCCTAACCCGAACCCGAACCCTAACCCGAACCCGAACCCTAACCCGAACCCTAACCCTAATCTAACCTGAACCCTAACACTAACCCGAACCCTAACCCGAACCCTAAACCTAAAGCTAACCCTAACCCTAACCCGAACCCTAACCCTAACCCTAACCCGAAACCTAACCCTAACCCTAACCCGAACCCTAACCCTAAACCTAACCCTAACCCTAACCCGAACCCTAACCCTAACCCTAACCGGAACCCTAACCCTAACTCTAACCCGAACCCGAACACTAACCCCTTACCCGAATCCTAACCCTAAACCGAACCCTAACCCGAACCCTAACCCTAACCCTAACCCCCGAACCCTAGCCCTACCCTAAGCCTTACGCTAACCCGAACCCTAAACCGGACCCTAACCCGAACCCCAACCCTAACCCTAACCCGAACCCTAACCCTAACCCTAACCCTAACCCTAACCCGAACCCTAACCCTAATCCTAACAGGACCACTAACCCGAACCCTAACACTAACCCTAACCCGAACCCTAACCCGAAACCTAACACTAACCCTAACCTGAAATCTAACCCCTAACCCTAACCCGAACCCGAACCCTAACCCGAACCCGAACCCTAACCCTTACCCGAACCCGAAACCTAAACTTAACCCGAACCCGAACCCGAACCCTAACACTAACCCTAACCCGAACCCTAACCCTAACCCTAACTCTAACCCTAAACCTAACACTAATCCGAACCCTAACCCTAACCCGAACCCTAACCTGAACCCTAAACCGAACCCTAACACGAAATCCAACCAGACCCTAACCCTAACCCCTAACCCTAACCCTAACCTGAAACCTAACCCTAACCCGAACCCGAACCCTAACCCTAACCCGAACACTAACCCTAACCCTAACCCTAAACCGAACCCTAACCCGAACCCGAACCCTAAACCGAACCCTAACCCTAACCCGAACCCTAACCCTAAACCTAACCCGAACCCTAAACCTAACCCGAACCCTAACCGTAACGCGAACCCTAACCCTAACCCGAACCCTAACCCGAACCCTAACCCTAACTCTAACCGTAACCCTAACCCGAACCCTAACCCTAACCCGAACCCTAACCCTAACCCGAACCCGAACCCTAACCCGAATCAAACCCAAACCCTAACCCTAACCCTAACCCGAACCCTAACCCGAACCCTAACCCTAACCCTAACCCTAACCTGAAACCTAACCCTAACCCTAACCCTAATCCTAACTCGAAACCTAAACCTAACCTGAAACCTAACCCTAAACCTAACCCGATCCCTAACCCGAAACCTAACCCTAACCCGAACCCGAACCCTAAACCTAAACCTTACCCTAACCCTAACTCTAACCCTAAACCTAACCCGAACCCTAACCCGAACCCTCACCCAAATCCTAACCCTAACCCGAAACCTAACCCGAACCCTAACCCTAACCCTAACCTGAACCCGAATCCTAACCCTAACCCGAACCCTAACACTAAACCTAACCCTAACACTAACCTGAACCCTAACCCTAACCCTAACCCAAACCCTAACCCGAACCCTAACACTAACCTAACCCTAAAACTAACCCGAACCCTAACCCTAATCTAACCCGAACCCTAACCCTAAACCTAACCCTCACCCTAAACCGAACCCTAACCCTAACCCTAACCGTAACCCTAACCATAACCCGAATCCTAACCCGAACTCTTACCCGACCCGAACCCTTACCCTAACCCTAACCGTAACCCGAAACCTAACCCTAACCCTAACCCGAACCTGAACCCTAACCCGAACCCGAACCGTAACCCTAACCCTATCCCTAACCCGAACCCGAACCCTAACCCGAACCCGAACCCTAACCCTAACCCTAACCCGAACCCTAACCCTAACCCTAACCCGAACCCGAACCCTAACCCGAACCCGAACCCTAACCCGAACCCTAACCCTAACCCTAACCCGAACCCTAACACTAACCCGAACCCTAACCCGAACCCTAAACCTAAAGCTAACCCTAACCCTAACCCGAACCCTAACCCTAACCCTAACCCGAAACCTAACCCTAACCCTAACCCGAACCCTAACCCTAAACCTAACCCTAACCCTAACCCGAACCCTAACCCTAACCCTAACCGGAACCATAACCCTAACTCTAACCCGAACCCGAACACTAACCCCTTACCCGAATCCTAACCCTAAACCGAACCCTAACCCGAACCCTAACCCTAACCCTAACCCCGAACCCTAGCCCTACCCTAAGCCTTACCCTAACCCGAACCCTAAACCGGACCCTAACCCGAACCCCAACCCTAACCCTAACCCGAACCCTAACCCTAACCCTAACCCTAACCCTAACCCGAACCCTAACCCTAATCCTAACAGGACCCCTAACCCGAACCCTAACACTAACCCTAACCCGTACCCTAACCCGAAACCTAACACTAACCCTAACCTGAAATCTAACCCCTAACCCTAACCCGAACCCGAACCCTAACCCGAACCCGAACCCTAACCCTTACCCGAAACCGAACCCTAAACTTAACCCGAACCCGAACCCGAACCCTAACACTAACCCTAACCCGAACCCTAACCCTAACCCTAACTCTAACCCTAAACCTAACACTAATCCGAACCCTAACCCTAACCCGAACCCTAACCTGAACCCTAAACCGAACCCTAACACGAAATCCAACCAGACCCTAACCCTAACCCCTAACCCTAACCCTAACCTGAAACCTAACCCTAACCCGAACCCGAACCCTAACCCTAACCCGAACACTAACCCTAACCCTAACCCTAAACCGAACCCTAACCCGAACCCGAACCCTAACCCTAACGCTAACCCTAACACGAACCCTAACCCTAAACCTAACCCGAACCCTAAACCTAACCCGAACCCTAACCGTAACCCGAACCCTAACCCTAACCCGAACCCGAACCCTAACCCGAATCAAACCCAAACCCTAACCCTAACCCTAACCCGAACCCTAACCCGAACCCTAACCCTAACCCTAACCCTAACCTGAAACCTAACCCTAACCCTAACCCTAATCCTAACTCGAAACCTAAACCTAACCTGAAACCTAACCCTAAACCTAACCCGATCCCTAACCCGAAACCTAACCCTAACCCGAACCCGAACCCTAAACCTAAACCTTACCCTAACCCTAACTCTAACCCTAAACCTAACCCGAACCCTAACCCGAACCCTCACCCAAATCCTAACCCTAACCCGAAACCTAACCCGAACCCTAACCCTAACCCTAACCTGAACCCGAATCCTAACCCTAACCCGAACCCTAACCCTAAACCTAACCCTAACACTAACCTGAACCCTAACCCTAACCCTAACCCAAACCCTAACCCGAACCCTAACACTAACCTAACCCTAAAACTAACCCGAACCCTAACCCTAATCTAACCCGAACCCTAACCCTAAACCTAACCCTCACCCTAAACCGAACCCTAACCCTAACCCTAACCGTAACCCTAACCCTAACCCGAATCCTAACCCGAACTCTTACCCGAACCGAACCCTTACCCTAACCCTAACCGTAACCCGAAACCTAACCCTAACCCTAACCCGAACCTGAACCCTAACCCGAACCCGAACCGTAACCCTAACCCTATCCCTAACCCGAACCCGAACCCTAACCCGAACCCGAACCCTAACCCTAACCCTAACCCTAACCCTAACCCTAACCCGAACCCTAACCCTAACCCTAACCCGAACCCGAACCCTAACCCGAACCCGAACCCTAACCCGAACCCTAACCCTAACCCTAACCCGAACCCTAACACTAACCCGAACCCTAACCCGAACCCTAAACCTAAAGCTAACCCTAACCCTAACCCGAACCCTAACCCTAACCCTAACCCGAAACCTAACCCTAACCCTAACCCGAACCCTAACCCTAAACCTAACCCTAACCCTAACCCGAACCCTAACCCTAACCCTAACCGGAACCCTAACCCTAACTCTAACCCGAACCCGAACACTAACCCCTTACCCGAATCCTAACCCTAAACCGAACCCTAACCCGAACCCTAACCCTAACCCTAACCCCGAACCCTAGCCCTACCCTAAGCCTTACCCTAACCCGAACCCTAAACCGGACCCTAACCCGAACCCCAACCCTAACCCTAACCCGAACCCTAACCCTAACCCTAACCCTAACACTAACCCGAACCCTAACCCTAATCCTAACAGGACCCCTAACCCGAACCCTAACACTAACCCTAACCCGAACCCTAACCCGAAACCTAACACTAACCCTAACCTGAAATCTAACCCCTAACCCTAACCCGAACCCGAACCCTAACCCGAACCCGAACCCTAACCCTTACCCGAACCCGAACCCTAAACTTAACCCGAACCCGAACCCGAACCCTAACACTAACCCTAACCCGAACCCTAACCCTAACCCTAACTCTAACCCTAAACCTAACACTAATCCGAACCCTAACCGTAACCCGAACCCTAACCCTAACCCGAACCCTAACCCGAACCCTAACCCTAACTCTAACCGTAACCCTAACCCGAACCCTAACTCGAAATCCAACCAGACCCTAAACCTAACCCCTAACCCTAACCCTAACCTGAAACCTAACCCTAACCCGAACCCGAACCCTAACCCTAACCCGAACACTAACCCTAACCCTAACCCTAAACCGAACCCTAACCCGAACCCGAACCCTAACCCTAACCCTAACCCTAACCCAAACCCTAACCCTAAACCTAACCCGAACCCTAAACCTAACCCGAACCCTAACCGTAACCCGAACCCTAACCCTAACCCGAACCCTAACCCGAACCCTAACCCTAACTCTAACCGTAACCCTAACCCGAACCCTAACCCTAACCCGAACCCTAACCCTAACCTGAACCCGAACCCTAACCCGAATCAAACCCAAACCCTAACCCTAACCCTAACCCGAACCCTAACCCGAACCCTAACCCTAACCCTAACCCTAACCTGAAACCTAACCCTAACCCTAACCCTAATCCTAACTCGAAACCTAAACCTAACCTGAAACCTAACCCTAAACCTAACCCGATCCCTAACCCGAAACCTAACCCTAACCCGAACCCGAACCCTAAACCTAAACCTTACCCTAACCCTAACTCTAACCCTAAACCTAACCCGAACCCTAACCCGAACCCTCACCCAAATCCTAACCCTAACCCGAAACCTAACCCGAACCCTAACCCTAACCCTAACCTGAACCCGAATCCTAACCCTAACCCGAACCCTAACCCTAAACCTAACCCTAACCCTAACCCGAACCCTAACCCTAACCCTAACCGAAACCCTAACCCGAACCCTAACACTAACCTAACCCTAAAACTAACCCTAACCCGAACCCTAACCCTAACCCGAACCCTAACCCTAACCTTAACCCGAACCCTAACACCTAACCCGAACCCGTACCCGTACCCTAACCCTAACCTGAACCGTAACCCTAACCCTAACCCGAACACTAACCCGAACCCTAACCCGAACCCTAACCCTAAACCTAACCCTAACCCTAACCCTAACCCGAACCCTAACCCTAACCCTAAACCGAACCCTAACCCGAACCCTAACCCGAACCCTAACCCGACCCTAAACCGAACCCTAACCCTAACCCTAAACCGAACCCTAACCCGAACCCTAACCCTAACCCTAACCCTAACCCGAACCCTAACCCTAAACCTAACCCTAACCCAAACCCTAACCCTAACCCTAACCCCTAACCCTAACCCCAACCCTAACCCGAACCCTAACCCTAACCCTAACCCGAACCCTAACCCTAACCCGAACACTAACCCTAAACCTAACCCTAAACCGAACCCTAACCCTACCCCGAACCCTAACCCAAAACCTAACCCTAACCCGAACCCTAACACTAACCCTAACCCGACACCTAAACCGAACCCTAACACGACCCCTAACCCTAACCCTAACCCTAACCCTAACCCTAACCCGAACCCTAACCCTAACCCTAACCCGAACCCTAACCCTAACCCCAAACCTAACCCTAACCCTAACCAGAACCCTAACCCTAAACCTAACCCGAAACCTAACCCGAACCCAACCCTAACCTGATCCCTAACCCTAACCAGAAAACTAACCCTAACCCTAACCCTAACCCGAAACCTAAATCTAACCCGAACCCTAACCCTAAACCTAACCCGAACCCTAACCCTAACCCGAACCCTAACCGTAACCCGAACCCTAACCCTAACCCGAACCCTAACCCGAACCCTAACCCGAACCCTAACCCTAACTCTAACCCTAACCCTAACCCGAAACCTAACCCTAACCCGAACCCTAACCCTAACCCGAACCCGAACCCTAACCCGAATCTAACCCGAACCCTAACCCTAACCCTAACCCGAACCCTAACCCGAACCCTAACCCGAACCCTAACCTGAAACCTAACCCTAACCCTAACCCTAATCCTAACTCGAAACCTAAACCTAACCTGAAACCTAACCCTAAACCAACCCGATCCCTAACCCGAAACCTAACCCTAACGCGAACCCGAACCCTAACCCTAAACCTTACCCTAACCCTAACTCTAACCCTAACCCTAACCCTAACACAAACCCGAACCGTAACCCTAACCCTAACCCCAACCCGAACCCTAAACCCTAACCCGAACCCGAACCCGAACCCTAACCCGAAACCGAACCCTAACCCGAACACGAACCCGAAAACTAACCCTAACCCTAACCCTAACTCGAACCCTAACCGGAACCCTAACCCTAACCCTAACCTTAACCCGAACCCTAACCCGACCTCTAACCCGACACTAACCCTAACCCCTAACCCTAACCCTAACCCGAAACCTAACCCTAACCCGAACCCGAACCCTAACCCGAACCCGAACCCTAACCCTAAACCTAACACTAACCCCAACCCGAACCCTAACCCCTAACCCGAACCCGAACCCGAACCCTAACCCGAAACCGACCCCTAACCCGAACACGAAACCGAACCCTAACCCTAACCCTAAACCTAACTCGAACCCTAACCGGAACCCTAACCCTAACCCTAACCCTAACCCGAACCCTAACCCGAACTCTAACCCGACCCTAACCCTAACCCCTAACCCTAACCCTAACCCGAAACCTAACCCTAACCCGAACCCGACCCTAACCCTAACCCGAACCCTAACCCTAACCCTAACCTTACCCGAACCCTAACCCGAACCCGAACCCTAACCCGAACCCGAACCCTAACTCTAAACCTAACCCTAACCCGAAACCTAACCCGAACCCTAACTCGAACCCTAACCGTAACCCGAACCCAAACCCGAACCCGAACCCTAAACCTGACCCTAACCCTAACCCTAACCCGAACCCTAACCCTAACCCTAACGCAAACCCTAGCCCTAACCCTAACCCTAACCCTAACCCTAACCCTAACCCGAACCCTAACCCGAACCATAACCCGAACCCTAACCCTAAACCTAACCCTAACCCGAACCCTAACCTTAACCCTAACTCTAACCCGAACCCTAACCATAACCCGAACCCGAACCCTAACCCCAACCCTAACCCTAACCCGAAACGTAACCCTAACCCTAACCCGAACACTAACCCTAACCCTAACCCAAACCCTAACCCTAACTCGAACCCGAACCCTAACCCTAACGCGAAACCTAACCCGAACCCTAACCCGAACCCTAACCCTAACCCTAACCCGAACACTAACCCGAACCCGATCCCTAGCTCCTTACCCGAATCCTAACCCTAACCCGAACCCTAACCCGAAACCTAACCCTAACCCTAACGCCGAACCCGAACCCTAACCCTAACCCTAACCCTAACCCGAACCCTAACAAGAACCCTAACCCGATCCCCAACCCTAAACGTAACCCGAACCCGAAACCTAACCCTAACCCTAACCCGAACCCTAACCCTAACCCGAATCCTAACCCTAATCCTAACCCTAACCCGAACCCTAACCTAACCCTATCCCGACCACTAACCCGAACCCTTACACGAACCCTAACCCTAACCCTAACCCGATCCCTAACCCTAAGCCTAACCCGACCCCTAACCCTAACCCGAACCCTAACCCTAACCATAACCCGAACCCTAACCCTAACACGAACCCTAAACCTAACCCTAACACGAACCCTAACCTGAACCCTAACCCTAACCCGAATCCGAACCCTAACCCTAAACCTAACCCTAACCCTAACCCTAACACTAATCCTAACCGTAAACCGAACCCTAACTCGAACCCTAAGCCTAACCCTAACCCGAACCCTAACCCGAACACTAACCCTAACCCGTACCCGAACCCTAACCCTAAACCTAACCCAAACCCTAACCCGAACCCTAACCCCAAACCTAACCCTAACCCTAACCCGAACCCTAACCCCTAACCCGAACCAGAACCCGTACCCTAAACCGAACCCGAAACCTAACCCTACCCCGAACCCGAACCCAAATCATAACCCTATCCCTAACCTGAATCCTAAACCTAACCCTAACCCTAACCCTAACCCGAACCCGAACCCTAACCCGAACACTAACACTAACCCTAACATGAACCGTAACCCTAACCCTAACCCGAACCCTAACCCGAACACTAACCCTAACCCTAACCCTAATCCTAACCCGAACCCTAACCCTAACCCTAACTGGAACCCTAACCCTAACCCTAACCCGAACCCGAACCCTAAACCCTTACCCGAATCCTAACCCTAACCCGAAACCTAACCCGAACCCTAACACTAACCCTAACCCCGAACCCGAACCCTAACCCTAACCCTAACACTATCCCGAACCCTAACCCGAAGCCTACCCGAACCCCAAACCTAACCCTAACCCGAACCCGAACCCTAACCCAAACCCTAACCCGAACCCTAACCCGAACCCTAACCCGAACCCTAACACGAACCCTAACCCTAACCCTAAACCGAACCCGAACCCTAACCCGAACCCTAACCCTAACCTGAACCCTAACCCGAACCCTAACCCGAACCCTAACCCGAACCCTAACCCGAACCCTAACCCGAACCCTAACCCTAACCCGAACCCGAACCCTAACCCTAACCCTAAACCTAACACTAACCCGAACCCTAACCCTAACCCTAACCCTAACCCTAACACGAACCCTAACCCTAACCCGAACCCTAACCCCTAACCCTAACACGAACCCGAACGCTAACCCGAACCCGAACCCTATCCCGAACCCGAACCCAAACACTAAACCTAACTCGAACCCGAACCCGAACTCTAACCCTAACCCTAACCCGAAACCTAACCCTAACCCGAACCCTAACCCTAACCCGAATCCTAACCCGAACCCTAACCCTAAACCTAACCCAAACCCGAAACCTAACCCTAACCCTAACCCTAACGCTAACCCTAATCCGAACCCTAAACCTAAAGCGAACCCGAACCCTAACGCGAACCCGAACCCTAACACGAAACCTAACAATAACCCTAACCCGAACCCTAACCCTAACCCGACCCTAACCCGAAACCTAACCCTAACCCTAACCCGAACCCTAACCCGAACCCTAACCCGAACCCTAAACCTAACCCTAACCCGAGCACTAACCCTAACCCTAACCCTAACCCTAACACTAACCCTAACCCAAACCCTAACCCGGACCCTAAACCTAAACCTAACCCTAAACCTAACCCTAACCCTAACCCCTAACCCTAACCCTTACCCTAACCCCAACCCTAAAACTAACCCTAACCCAAAACCTAACCCTAACCCTAACCCTAAACCGAACCCTAACCCTAAACCTAACCCTAAACCTAACCCTAACCCTAACCCCAACCCTAACCCTAACCCGAACCCTAAACCTAACCCTAACCCGAACCCTAACCCTAACCCGAACCCTAACCATAACCCGAACCCTAACCCTAAACCTAACCCTAACCCTAACCCTAACCCTAACCCTAACCCGAACCCTAACCCGAACCATAACCCGAACCCTAACCCTAAACCTAACCCTAACCCGAACCCTAACCCTAACCCTAACTCTAACCCGAACCCTAACCATAACCCGAACCCGAACCGTAACCCCAACTCTAACCCTAACCCGAACCGTAACCCTAACCCTAACCCGAACACTAAACCTAACCCTAACCCAAACCCTAACCCTAACTCGAACCCGAACCCTAACCCTAACGCGAACCCTAACCCGAACCCTAAACCGAACCCTAACCCGAACCCTAACCCTAACCCTAACCCGAACACTAACCCGAACCCGATCCCTAGCTCCTTACCCGAATCCTAACCCTAACCCGAACCCTAACCCGAAACCTAACCCTAACCCTAACCCCGAAACCGAACCCTAACCCTAACCCTAACCCTAACCCGAACCCTAACAAGAACCCTAACCCGATCCCCAACCCTAAACGTAACCCGAACCCGAAACCTAACCCTAACCCTAACCCGAACCCTAACCCTAACCCGAAACCTAACCCTAATCCTAACCCTAACCCGAACCCTAACCTAACCCTATCCCGACCCCTAACCCGAACCCTAACACGAACCCTAACCCTAACCCTAACCCGAACCCTAACCCTAAGCCTAACCCGACCCCTAACCCTAACACGAACCCTAACCCTAACCATAACCCGAACCCTAACCCTAACCCGAACCCTAACCCTAACCCTAACACGAACCCTAACCTGAACCCTAACCCTAACCCGAACCCGAACCCTAACCCTAAACCTAACCCTAACCCTAACCCTAACACTAATCCTAACCGTAAACCGAACCTTAACCCGAACCCTAAGCCTAATCCTAACCCTAACCCGAACCCTAACCCGAACCCTATCCCTAACCCTAACCCGAACCCGAACCCTAACCCGAACCCGAACCCTAACCCGAACCCTAACCCTAACCCTAACCCGAACCCTAACCCGAACACTAACCCTAACCCGTAACCGAACCCTAACCCTAAACCTAACCCAAAACCTAACCCGAACCCTAACCCTAACCCTAACCCAAACCCTAACCCGAACCCTAACACTAACCTAACCCTAAAACTAACCCGAACCCTAACCCCTAACCCGAACACGAACCCGTACCCTAAACCGAACCCGAAACCTAACCCTACCCCAAACCCGAACCCAAATCATAACCCTATCCCTAACCCGAACCCTAACCCTAACCCTAACCCTAACCCTAACCCTAACATTAACCCGAACCCTAACCCTAACCCGAACCCTAACCCGAACCCTAACCCGAACCCTAACCCTAAAGCTAACCCTAACCGGAACCCTAACCCTAAACCTAACCGGAACCCTAACCCTAACCCTAACCCGAACCCGAACCCTAAGCCCTTACCCGAATCCTAACCCTAAACCGAACCCTAACCCGAACCCTAACCCTAACCCCGAACCCGAAACCTAACCCTAACCCTAACCCTAACCCGAACCCTAACCCGAACCATAACCCGAACCCAAACCCTAACCCTAACCCGAACCCTAACCCTAACCCTAAACCTAACCCCTAACCCTAACCCGAACCCTAACCCTAACCCTAAACCTAACCCGAACCCGAACCCTAACCCTAACCCTAACCCGAACCCTAAACCGAACCTTAAACCTAACCCTAACCCCTAACCCTAACCCTAACCCTAACCCGAACCCTAACCCGAACACTAACCCTAACCCGAACCCTAACCCTAAGCCTAACCCGAACCCTAACCCGAACCCTAACCCGACCCCTATCCTGAACACTAACACGAACCCTAACCCTAACCCTAAACCTAACCCTAACACGAACCCTAACCCTAACCCGAACCCGTACCCTAACCCTAAACCGAAACCTAACCCGAACCCTAACCCGAACCCTAACTCGAACCCTAACCGTAACCCGAACCCTAACCCGAACCCGAACCCTAAACCTGACGCTAACCCTAACCCTAACCCGAACCCTAACCCTAAACCTAACCCAAACCCTAGCCCTAACCCTAACCCTAACCCGAACCCTAACCCGAACCCGAACCCTAACCCTAACCCTAACCCTAACCCTAATCCGAACCCGAACCCTAACCCTAAACATAACCCGAACCCTAACCCTAACCCTAACCCGAACCCGAACCCTAACCCTAACCCTAACCCTAACCCCTAACCCTAACCCGAAACCTAACCATAAATCTAACCCTAACCCTAACCCGAAACTTAACCCTAACCCCAACCCTAACCCTAACCCGAACCCTAAACCTAAACCTAACTCTAACCCTAACCCTAACCCTAAACCTAACCCGAACCCTAACCCTAATCTAACCCGACCCCTAACCCTAAACCTAACCCTCACCCTAAACCGAACCCTAACCCTAACCCTAACTGTAACCCTAACCCTAACCCGAATACTAACCCGAACTCTTACCCGACCCGAACCCTTACCCTAACCCTAACCGTAACCCGAAACCTAACCCTAACCCTAACCCGAACCTGAACCCTAACCCGAACCCGAACCGTAACCCTAACCCTATCCCTAACCCGAACCCGAACCCTAACCCGAACCCGAACCCTAACCCTTACCCTAACCCTAACCCTAACCCGAACCCTAACCCTAACCCTAACCCGAACCCGAACCCTAACCCGAACCCGAACCCTAACCCGAACCCTAACCCTAACCCTAACCCGAACCCTAACACTAACCCGAACCCTAACCCGAACCCTAAACCTAAAGCTAACCCTAACCCTAACCCGAACCCTAACCCTAACCCTAACCCGAAACCTAACCCTAACCCTAACCCGAACCCTAACCCTAAACCTAACCCTAACCCTAACCCGAACCCTAACCCTAACCCTAACCGGAACCCTAACCCTAACTCTAACCCGAACCCGAACACTAACCCCTTACCCGAATCCTAACCCTAACCCGAACCCTAACCCGAACCCTAACCCTAACCCTAACCCCGAACCCTAGCCCTACCCTAAGCCTTACCCTAAACCGAACCCTAAACCGGACCCTAACCCGAACCCCAACCCTAACCCTAACCCGAACCCTAACCCTAACCCTAACCCTAACCCTAACCCTAACCCGAAACCTAACCCTAATCCTAACATGACCCCTAACCCGAACCCTAACACTAACCCTAACCCGAACCCTAACCCGAAACCTAACAATAACCCTAACCTGAAATCTAACCCCTAACCCTAACCGAACCCGAACCCTAACCCGAACCCGAACCCTAACCCTTACCCGAACCCGAACCCTCAACTTAACCCGAACCCGAACCCGAACCCTAACACTAACCCTAACCCGAACCCTAACCCTAACCCTAACTCTAATCCTAAACCTAACACTAATCCGAAACCTAACCCTACCCCGAACCCTAACCCGAACCCTAAACCGAACCCTAACCCGAAATCCAACCAGACCCTAACCCTAACACCTAACCCTAACCTGAAACCTAACCCTAACCCGAACCCGAACCCAAACCCGAACCCGAACACTAACCCTAACCCTAACCCTAAACCGAACCCTAACCCGAACCCGAACCCTAACCCTAACCCTAACCCTAACCCGAACCCTAACCCGAACCCGAACACTAACCCTAACCCTAACCCTAACCCGAAACCGAACCCGAACCCGAACCCGAACCCTAACCCGAACCCTAACCCTAACCCTAATCCAAACCCTAACCCTAACCCGAACCCTAACGCGAACCCTAACCCGAACCCTACCCCTAACACTAACCCGAACCCTAACCCGAACCCTAACCCTAACCCTAACCAGAACCCTAACCCTAACCCTAAACTTAACCCTATCCCTAACCCGAACCCGAACCCTAAACCGAACCCTAACCCTAACCCTAACCCTAACCCTAAACCTAACCCCTAACCCTAACCCTAACCCTAACCCTAACCCTAACCCTAAAACCGAACCCTAACCCTAACCCTAACCCTAACCCTAACCCGAACCCTAACCCGAACCATAACCCTAACCCTAACCCCTAACCCTAACGCGAACCCTAACCCTAACCCTAACCCTAACCCTATCCCGAACCCTAACACTAACCCTAACCCTAAACCGAACCCTAACCCTAAACCTAACCCTTACCCTAACCCTAACACTAACCCTAAACCGAACCCGAACCCTAACCCTAACCCTAACTCTAACCCTAAACCTAAACCTAACCCTAACCCTAAGCCTAAACCTAACCCTAACCCGAACCCTAACCCGAACCCTAACACGAACCCTAACACTAACCCTAAACCGAACACGAACCCTAATCCGAACCCTAACCCTAACCTGAACCCTAAACCGAACCCTAACCCGAAGCCGAACCCGAACCCTAACCCGAACCCTAACCCGAACCATAACCCTAACCCTAACCCTAACCCGAACCCTAACCCTAACCCTAACCCGAACCCTAACCCTAACCCTAAACCTAACACTAACCCGAACCCTAAACCTAACCCTAACCCTAACCCTAACCCGAACCCTAACCCTAACCCGAACCCTAACCCCTAACCCTAACACGAACCCGAACGCTAACCCGAACCCGAACCCTAACCCGAACCCGAACCCTAAACCTAATTCGAACCCGAACCCGAACTCTAACCCTAACCCTAACCCGAACCCTAACCCTAACCCGAACCCTAACCCTAACCCTAATCCTAAACCTAACCCTAACCCGAACCCTAACCCGAACCCGAACAGTAACCCTAACCCTAACCCGAACCCGAACCCGAACCCGAACCCTAACCCTAACCCTAACCCTAACCCTAAACCGAACCCTAACCCGAACCCTAACGCTAACACTAAGCCGAACCCTAACCCTAACCCTAAACCTAACACTAAGCCGAACCCTAACCCTAACCCTAACCCTAACCCGAACCCTAACCCTAACCCGAACCCTAACCCAAACCCTAACCCGAACCCTAACCCTAACCCTAACCCTAACCCTAACCCGAACCCTAACCCCTAACCAGAACCCGAACCCGTACACTAAACCGAACCCGAAACCTAACCCTACCTCGAACCCGAACGCAAACCATAACCCTATCTCTAACCCGAACCCTAACCCTAACCCTAACCCTAACCCGAACCCTAACCCTAACCCTAACCCTAACCCTAACATTAACCCGAACCCTAACACTAACCCAAACCCTAACCCGAACCCTACCCGAACACTAACCCTAAAGCTAACCCTAACCCGAACCCTAACCCTGACCCTAACCGGAACCCTAACCCTAACCCCAACCCTAACCCTAACCCTAACCCGAACCCTAACCCTAACACGAACACTAACCCTAACCCTAACCCGAAACCTAACCCGAACCCAACCCTATCCTGATCCCTAACCCTAACCCGAAACCTAACCCTAACCCTAACCCTAACCCGAAACCTAAATCTAACCCGAACCCTAACCCTAAACCTAACCGGAACCCTAACCCTAACCCTAACCCGAACCCAAACCCTAACCACTTACCCGAATCCTAACCCTGACCCGAACACTAACCCTAACCCGAACCCTAAGCCTAACCCTAACCCTAACCCGAACCCTAACCCTAACCCTAAACCGACCCCTAACCCTAACCCCAACCCGAACCCTAATCCTAACCCTAACCCGAACCCTAACCCTAACCCGAATCCTAACCCTAACCCGAACCCTAACCCTAACCCTAACCCGAACCCTAACCCTAACGCGAACCCGAACACTAACCGTAACCCGAACCCTAACACTAACCCTAACCCTAACACTAACCCTAACCCGAACCCTAACCCTAACCCTAACCCGAACCCTAACCCGAACCCTAACCCTAACCCTAACTTGAACACTAACCCCTAACCCTAACCCGAACCCGAACCCTTACCCGAAACCGAACCCTAACCCTAACCCGAACCCGAACCCGAACACTAACCCGAACCGAACCCGAACCCTAACCCGAACCCGAACCCGAACCCTAACCCTAACCCTAACCCTAACCCGAACCCTAACCCTAACCCTAACTCTAACCCTAAACCTAACCCTAACCCGAAACCTAACCCGAACCCTAACCCTAACACTAAACCGAACCCTAACCAGAACCCTAACCCGAACCCGAACCCTAAACCAAAACCTAACCCTAACCCTAAACCGAAACCTAACCCTAACCCAAACCCGAACCCTAACCCTAACCCGAACCCTAACCCGAAACCTAAACTGAAACCTAACCCGAAACCTGACCCGAACCCTAACCCGAACCCTAACCCTAACCCTAACGCTAACCCTAACCCTAACCCGAACCCTAACCCTAAACCTAACCCTAACCCGAACCCTAAACCTAACCCGAACCCTAACCCGAACCATAACCCAAACCCTAACACGAATCCTAATCCGAACCCTAACCCTAACCCTAACCCTAACCATAACCCGAACCCTAACCCTAACCCGAACCCTAACCCGAACCCTAACCCTAACCCTAACCCTAACCCTAACACGAACCCGAACCCTAACCCGAAATCTAACACTAACCCTAACCCGAACCCTAACCCTAACCCGAACCCAACCCGAACCCTAAACCTAACCCTAACACAAACCCTAACATGAACCCTAAACCTAACCCTAACCCTAACCCTAACACTAACCCCTATCCCTAATGCTAACCCTAACCATAACCCTATCCCTAACCCTAAATCCTAACTCTTACCCGAACCCTAACCCTAACCCTAACCCTAACCCGAACCCTAACCCGAACCCTAACCATAACCCTAACCCGAACCCTAACCCTTACCCGAACCCTAACACGAACCCGAACCCGTACCCTAACCCGAAACCTAACCCGAAACCTAAACCGAACCTTAACCCGAATCCTAACCCTAACCCTAACCCGAACCCTAACCCTAAACCTAACCCTAACCCTAACCTGAACCCTAACCCTAACCCTAACCGGAACCCTAACCCTAACTCTAACACGAACCCGAACACTAACCCCTTACCCGAATCCTAACCCTAACCCGAACCCTAACCCGAACCCTAACCCTAACACTAACCCGAACCCTAACCCTAACCCGAACCCTAACCCTAAACCTAACCCTAACCCGAACCCTAATACTAACCCTAACCTGTCCCATAACGCGAACCCTATCCCGAACCCGAACCCTAACCCTACCCCGAACCCGAACCCAAAACATAAACCTAACCCTAACCCGAACCCTAAACCTAACCCTAACCCTAACCCTAACCCGAACCCTAACCCTAAACCTAACCCTAAATGTAACCCGAACCCAAACCCTAAACCTTGCCCGAACCCTAACCCGAACCCTAACCCGAACCCTAACCCTAACCCTAAAATTAACCCTAACCCGAGCCCTAACCTTAACCCGAACCCTAACCAGAACCCTAAACCTAACCCTAACCCTAAACCGACACCTAAACCAAACACGAACACTAACCTGAACCCGAACCCTAACCCTAACACGAAACCGAACCCTAACCCTAAACCGAACCCTAACCCTAACCCTAACCCGAACCCTAACCCTAAACCTACAACAAACCCTAACCCTAACGCTAACCCGAATCCTAACCCTAAACCTAACCCGAACCCTAACCCGAACCCGAACCCTAACCCTAACCCTAAACCTAACCCGAACCCTAACCCTAACCCTAAACTTAACCCTATCCCTAACCCGAACCCGAACCCTAAACCGAACCCTAACCCTAACCCTAACCCTAACCCTAAAACTAACCCCTAACCCTAACCCTAACCCTAACCCTAACCCTAACCCTAACCCTAAAACCGAACCCTAACCCTAACCCTAACCCGAACCCTAACCCGAACCCTAACCCGAACCATTACCCTAACCCTAACCCCTAACCCTAACGCGAACCCTAACCCTAACCCTAACCCTAACCCTATCCCGAACCCTAACACTAACCCTAACCCTAAACCGAAACCTAACCCTAAACCTAACCCTTACCCTAACCCTAACACTAACCCTAAACCGAACCCGAACCCTAACCCTAACCCTAACTCTAACCCTAAACCTAAACCTAACCCTAACCCTAAGCCTAACCCTAACCCTAACCCGAACCCTAACCCGAACCCTAACACGAACCCTAACACTAACCCTAAACCGAACACGAACCCTAATCCGAACCCTAACCCTAACCTGAACCCTAACCCGAACCCTAACCCGAAGCCTAACCCGAACCCTAACCCGAACCCTAACCCGAACCATAACCCTAACCCTAACCCTAACCCGAACCCTAACCCGAACCCTAACCCTAACCCTAAACCTAACACTAACCCGAACCCTAAACCTAACCCTAACCCTAACCCTAACCCGAACCCTAACCCTAACCCGAACCCTAACCCCTAACCCTAACACGAACCCGAACGCTAACCCGAACCCGAACCCTAACCCGAACCCGAACCCTAAACCTAACTCGAACCCTAACCCGAACCCTAACCCTAACCCTAACCCGAACCCTAACCCTAACCCGAACCCTAACCCTAACCCTAATCCTAACCCTAACCCTAACCCGAACCCTAACCCGAACCCGAACAGTAACCCTAACCCTAACCCGAACCCGAACCCGAACCCGAACCCTAACCCGAACCCTAACCCTAACCCTAACCCTAACCCGAACCCTAACCCGAACCCTAACGCTAACACTAAGCCGAACCCTAACCCTAACCCTAAACCTAACACTAAGCCGAACCCTAACCCTAACCCTAACCCTAACCCGAACACTAACCCTAACCCGAACCCTAACCCAAACCCTAACCCGAACCCTAACCCTAACCCTAACCCTAACCCTAACCCGAACCCTAAACCCTAACCAGAACCCGAACCCGTACACTAAACCGAACCCGAAACCTAACCCTACCTCGAACCCGAACCCAAACCATAACCCTATCTCTAACCCG
>JAVLSZ010000015.1:735000-737500 GCA_032313775.1 Urocyon cinereoargenteus | reverse complement strand
CCTAACCCTAACCCGAACCCTAACCCTAAACCTAACCCTAACCCTAACCCTAATCCTAACCCGAACCCTAAACTGAACCCTAACCCTAACCCTAACCCGAACCCTAACCCTAACCCGAACCCGAAACCGAACCCTAACACGAAACCTAACCCGAACCCTACCCTAACCCTAAACCGAACACTAACCCTAACTCTAACCCGAACCCTAACCCTAACACGAACCATAACCCGAACCCTAAACCTAACCCTAACCTGAACCCTAACCTGAATCCTAACCCGAACCCTAACCTTAACCCTAACCCGAGCCCTAACCCTAACCCTAACCCGAACCCTAACCCTAACACGAACCATAAACCGAACCCTAAACCTACCCCTAACCCGAACCCTAATCCGAACCCTAACTCTAACCCTAACCCTAACGCTAACCCTAACCCAAACCCTAACCCGAACCCTAAACCTAACCATAAACCTAACCCTAAACCGAACCCTATCCCTAACCCTAACCCTAACCCGAACCTGAACTCTAACACGAACCCGAACCCTAACCCGAACTCTAACACTAAACCTAACCCGAACCCTAACCCTAACCCGAACCCAACCCGAACCCTAACCCTAACCCTAACTCGAACCATAACCCGAACCTTAACCCGAACCCTAACCCTTAACCTAACCCGAGCCCTAACCTTAATCCTAACCCGAACCCTAACCCTAACCGTAACCCAAACCCTAACCTGAACCCTAAACCTAACCCTAACCCTAACCCTAACCCCTAACACTAACCCTAAACCTAACCCTAACCCTAACCCTAAATCCTAACCCTAACCCTAACACTAACCCTAACTCGAACCCTAACCCTAACCCTAGCCGAACCCTAACCCTAACCCTAACCCGAACCCTAACCCGAAACCTAACCCTAACCCTAACCCTAAACCGAACACTAACCATAACCCTACCCGGAACCCTAACCCTAACCCGAACCCGAACCCGAAACCTAAACCCTTACCCTAATACTAACCCTAACCCGAACCCTAACCCGAACCCTAACCCTAACCCTAACCCCGAACCCGAACCCTACCCCTAACCCTAACCCTAAGCCGAACGCTAACCCGAACCCTAACCCGAACCCCAAACCTAACCCTAACCCGACCCGAACCCTAACCCTAACCCGAAACCTAATCCTAACCCGAACCCTAACCCTAACCCTAACCCAAACCCTAACCCGAACCCTAAACCTAACCCTAACCCGAACCCTAACCCTAACCCTAACCCTAACACGAACCCTAACCCTAACCCTAACCCTAACCCTAACCCTAACCCTGACCCCTAACCCTAACCCGAACCCTAACCCTCAACCGAAACCTAACCCTAAACCTAACCCGAACCCTAACCCTACCCGAACACGAACCCTAACCCTAACACGAACCCTAACCCGAACCCTAACCCGAACCCTAACCCGATGCCTAAACCGAACCCTAACCCTAAGCCTAACTCGAACCCTAACCCGAAACCTAACCCTAACCCTAACCCGAACCCTAACCCTAACCTTAACCTAAACCTAACCCGAACCCTAACCCTAACCCTAACCCTAACCCTAACGCGAACCCTAACCCTAACCCTAACCCTAACCCTAATCCGAAACCTAACCCTAACCCTAAACCGAACCCGAACCCTAACACGAACCCGAACCCTAACCCGAACTCTAACACTAACCCTAACCCGAACCCTAACCCTAACCCGAACCCAACCCGAACCCTAACCCTAAACCTAACCCGAACGATAACCCGAACCTTAACCCGAACCCTAACCCTTACCCTAACCCGAGCCCTAACCTTAACCCTAACCCGAACCCTAACCCTAACCGTAACCCAAACCCTAACCTGAACCCTAAACCTAACCCTAACCCTAACCCTAACCCTAACCCCTAACACTAACCCTAACACTAACCCTAACCCTAACCCTAAATCCTAACCCTAACCCTAACACTAACCCTAACTCGAACCCTAACCCTAACACTAGCCGAACCCTAACCCTAACCCTAACCCGAACCCTAACACTAAACCTAACCCTAACCCTAACCCTAAACCGAACCCTAACCCTAACCCTACCCGGAACCCTAACCCTAACCCGAACCCGAACCCTAACCCCTTACCCTAATCCTAACCCTAACCCGAACCATAACACGAACCCTAACCCTAACCCTAACCCCGAACCCGAACCCTAACCCTAACCCTAACCCTAACCCGAACGCTAACCCGAACCCTAACCCGAACCCCAAACCTAACCCTAACCCGAACCCGAACCCTAACCCTAACCCGAAACCTAATCCTAACCCGAACCGTAACCCTAACCCTAACCCAAAACCTAACCCGAACACTAAACCTAACCCTGACCAGACCCCTAACCCGAACCCTAACACGAACCCTAACCCTAACCCTAATCCTAACCGGAACCCTAACCCTAACCCTAACCCGAACCCTAACCCTAACCCGAACCCTAACCCT
>JAVLSZ010000015.1:692500-695000 GCA_032313775.1 Urocyon cinereoargenteus | reverse complement strand
CCCTAAACCGAAACCTAACCCGAACCCAAACCCAAACCGAACCATAAACCTAACCCGAACCCTAACCCTAACCCTAACCCAAAACCTAAACCTAACCTGAACCTTAACCCTAAACCTAACCCGAACCCTAACCCGAAACCTAACCCTAACCCGAACCCGAACCCTAACCCTAAACCTAACCGTAACCCTATCCCTAACCCTAACCCTAACCCTAACCCGAACCCTAACCCGAACCCTAACCCTAAACCTAACCCTAACCCTAACCCGAACCCTAACCCTAACACTATCCCTAACCCTAACCCGAACCCTAACCCTAACCCTAAACCGAACCCAAACCCGAAACCTAACCCTAACCCTAACCCGAACCCTAACCCTAACCCTAACCCCTAACCCGAACCCTAACCCTAACCTTAACCCGAACCCTAAACATAACCTAACCCTAACCCTAACCCGAACCCTAACCCGAACCCTACCCCTAACCCTAATCCGAACCCTAACCCTAACCCTAACCCTAACCCTAACCCGAACCCGATCCCTAACCCTAACCCTAAACCTAACCCGAACCCTAACCCTAAACCTAACCCCTAACCCGAACCCTAACCCTAACCTTAACCCGAACCCTAACCATAACCTAACCCGAACCCTAACCCTAACCCTAACCCGAATGCTAACCCTAACACGAACCCTAACCCGAACCCTAACCCGAACCCTAACCCGAACCCTAACCCTAACCCTAACCCGAACCCTAACCCTAAATGTAACCCTAACCATAATCCCTAAACCTAACCCTAAACCGAAACCTAATCCTAACCCGAACCCTAACCCTAAACCTAACCCGAACCCTAACCCTAAACCTAACCCGATCCCTAACCGTAACCAGAACCCTAACCCTAACCCGAACCCTAACACGAACCCTAACCCGAACCCTAACCCTTACCCGAACCCTAACACGAACCCGAACCCGTACCCTAACCCGAAACCTAACCCGAAACCTAAACCGAACCCTAACCCGAATCCTAACCCTAACCCTAACCCGAACCCTAACCCTAACCCGAACCCTAACCCGAACCCTAACCCGAACCCTTACCCGATGCCTAAACCGAACCCTAACCCTAACCCTAACCCGAAACCTAACCCGAAACCTAACCCTAACCCTAACCCGAACCCTAACCCTAACCTTAAACCTAACCCTAACCCGAACCCTAACCCTAACCCTAACCCTAACCCTAACGCGAACCCTAACCCTAACCCTAACCCTAACCCTAATCCGAACCCTAACCCTAACCCTAAACCGAACCCGAACCCTAACACGAACCCGAACCCTAACCCGAACTCTAACACTAACCCTAACCCGAACCCTAACCCTAACCCGAACCCAACCCGCACCCTAACCCTAACCCTAACCCTAACCCGAACCCTAACCCTAACCTTAAACCTAACCCTAACCCGAACCCTAACCCTAACCCTAACACTAACCCTAACGCGAACCCTAACCCTAACCCTAACTCTAACCCTAATCCGAACCCTAACCCTAACCCTAAACCGAACCTGAACCCTAACACGAACCCGAACCCTAACCCGAACTCTAACACTAACCCTAACCCTAACCCTAACCATAACCCGAGCCCTAACCTTAACCCTAACCCGAACCCTAACCCTAACCGTAACCCAAACACTAACCTGAACCCTAAACCTAACCCTAACCCTAACCCTAACCATAACCCCTAACACTCACCCTAACCCTAACCCTAACCCTAACCCTAAATCCTAACCCTAACCCTAACATTAAACCTAACTCGAACCCTAACCCTAACCCTAGCCGAACCCTAACCCTAAAACTAACCCGAACCCTAACCCGAAACCTAACCCTAACCCTAACCCTAAACCGAACCCTAACCCTAACCCTACCCGGAACCCTAACCCTAACCCTAACCCGAACCCGAACCCTAACCCCTTACCCTAATCCTAACCCTAACCCGAACGCTAACCCGAACCCTAACCCTAACCCTAACCCCGAAACCGAACCCTAACCCTAACCCTAACCCTAACCCGAACGCTAACCCGAACCCTAACCCGAACCCCAAACCTAACCCTAAACCGAACCCGAACCCTAACCCTAACCCGAAACCTAATCCTAACCCGAACCCTAACCCTAACCCTAACCCAAACCCTAAACCGAACCCTAAACCTAACCCTAACCCGACCCCTATCCCGAACCCTAACACGAACCCTAACCCTAATCCTAACCCTAACCCGAACCCTAACCCGAACCCTAACCCTAACCCTAACGCGAACCCTAACCCTAACCCTAACCCTAACCCTAATCCGAACCCTAACCCTAACCCTAAACCGAACCCGAACCCTAACACGAACCCGAACCCTAACCCGAACTCTAACACTAACCCTAACCCGAACCCTAACCCTAACCCGAACCCAACCCGCACCCTAACCCTAACCCTAACCCTAACCCGAACCCTAACCCTAACCTTAAACCTAACCC
>JAVLSZ010000015.1:667500-672500 GCA_032313775.1 Urocyon cinereoargenteus | reverse complement strand
AACCCTAACCCTAACCCTTACCCTACCCGAGCCCTAACCTTAACCCTAACCCGAACCCTAACCCTAACCGTAACCCAAACCCTAACCTGAACCCTAAACCTAACCCTAACACTAACACTAACCCTAACCCCTAACACTCACCCTAACCCTAACCCTAACCCTAACCATAAATCCTAACCCTAACCCTAACACTAAACCTAACTCGAACCCTAACCCTAACCCTAGCCGAACCCTAACCCTAACCCTAACCCGAACCCTAACCCAAAATCTAACACTAACCCTAACACTAAACCGAACCCTAACTCTAACCCTACCCGGAACACTAACCCTAACCCTAACCCGAACCCGAACCCTAACCCCTTACCCTAATCCTAACCCTAACCCGAACCCTAACCCGAACCCTAACCCTAACCCCGAACCCGAACCCTAACCCTAACCCTAACCCTAACCCGAACGCTAACCCGAACCCTAACCCGAACCCCAAACCTAACCCTAAACCGAACCCGAACACTAACCCTAACCCGAAACCTAATCCTAACCCGAACCCTAACCCTAACCCTAACCCAAACCCTAACCCGAACCCTAAACCTAACCCTAACTCGATCCCTAACCCGAACCCTAACACGAACCCTAACCCTAAACCTAACCCTAACCCGAACCCTAACCCTAACCCTAACCCGAACCCTGACCCTAACCCGAACCCTAACCCTAACACTAAACCGAACCCTAACCCTAACCCGAACCCGAAACCTAACCCTAACACGAAACCTAACCCGAACCCAACGCTAACCCGAACCCTAACCCTAACCCGAACCCTAACCCTAAACCTAACCCTAACCCTAACACTAAACCTAACCCTAACCCTAACCCGAACCCTAACCCGAACCCTAACCCTAACCCTAACCCAAACCCTAACCCGAACCCTAACCCTAACCCGAACCCGAACCCTAATCCCAACCCGAACCCTAAACCGAACCCTAACCCTAACCCTATCCCGAACCCTAACCCTAAACCTAACCCTAAAACCTAACCCTAACTCGAACCCTAACCCTAACCCGAAACCTAACCCTAACCCTAACCCGAACACTAACCCTAACCCTAACCCGAACCCTAACCCTAACACTAACTCGAACACTAACCCTAACCCTTAACCGAACCCTAACCCTAAACCTAACCCTAACCCTAACCCTAACCCGAACCCTAAACCTAAACCTAACCCTAACCCTAACACTAACACTAACCCTAACCCTAACCCGAACCCTAACCCGAACCCTAACCCTAACCCTAACCCTAACCCGAACCCGAACCCGAACCTTCAACCGAAACCTAACCCTAACCCTAACCCGAACCCTAACCCTAACCCGAACCCGAACCCTAACCCTAACCCGAACCCTAACCCGAACCCTAACCCGAACCCTAACCCGAACCCTAAACCGAACCCTAACCCTAACCCTAACCCGAACCCTAACCCTAAACCTAACCCGAACCCTAACCCTAACCCGAACCCTAACCCTAACCTTAAACCTAACCCTAACCCGAACCCTAACCCTAACCCTAACCCTAAACCTAACGCGAATTCTAACCCTAACCCTAACCCGAACCCTAACCCTAACCCGAACCTTAACACTAACCCTAACCCTAACCCGAACCCTAAGCCGAACCCTAACCCTAACCCTAACCCTAACCCGAACCACAACCCTAACCCTAACCCTAACCCTAAACCTAACCCTAATCCGAACCCTAACCCTAACCCTAAACCGAACCCGAACCCTAAAACGAACCCGAAACCTAACCCGAAATCTAACACTAACCCTAACCCGAACCGTAACCCTAACCCGAACCCAACCCGAACCCTAACCCTAACCCTAACCCAAACCATAACCCGAACCCTAACCCGAACCCTAACCCTTACCCTAACCCGAGCCCTAAACCTAAACCTAACCCGAACCCTAACCCTAACCCTAACACAAACCCTAACCGGAACCCTAAACCTAACTCTAACACTAACCCTAACCCTAACCCCTAACCCTAACCCTAAACCTAACCCTAACCCTAACCCTAAATCCTAACTCTAACCCGAACCCTAACCCTAACCCTAACCCTAACCCTAAACCTAACTCGAAGCCTAACCCTAACCCTAACCCGAACCCTAACCATAACCCTAACCCGAACCCTAACCCGAACCCTAACCCTAACCCTAACCCTAACCCTAACCCGAACCCTAACCCTAACCCTACCCGGAACCCTAACGCTAACCCTAACCCGAACCCGAACCCTAACCCCTTACCCTAATCCTAACCCTAAACCGAACCCTAACCCGAACCCTAACCCTAACCCTAACCCCGAACCCGAACCCTCACCCTAACCCTAACCCTAACCCGAACGCTAACCCGAACCCTCACCCGAACCCCAACCCTAACCCTAACCCGAAACCTAACCCTAACCCTAACCCGAACCCTAATCCTAACCCGAACCCTAACCCTAACCCTAAACCTAACCCGTACCCTAACCCTAACCCTAACCCGACCCCTAACCCGAACCCTAACACGAACCCTAACCCTAACCCTAACCCTAACCCGAACCCTAACCCTAACCCTAACCCGAACCCTAACCCTAACCCGAAACCTAACCCTAACCCTAATCCTAACCCGAACCCTAACCCTAACCCAAACCCGAAACCTAACCCTAACCCGAATCCTAACACGAACCCAACCCTAACCCGAACCCTAACCCTAAACCTAACCCTAACCCTAACCCGAACCCTAACCCTAACCCTAACCGGAACCCTAACCCTAACTCTAACCCGAACCCGAACACTAACCCCTTACCTGAAACCTAACCCTAAACCGAACCCTAACCCGAACCCTAACCCTAACCCTAACCCCGAACCCTAGCCCTACCCTAAGCCTTACCCTAACCCGAACCCTAAACCGGACCCTAACCCGAACCCCAACCCTAACCCTAACCCGAACCCTAACCCTAACCCTAACCCTAACCCTAACCCTAACCCGAACCCTAACCCTAATCCTAACAGGACCCCTAACCCGAACCCTAACACTAACCCTAACCCGAACCCTAACCCGAAACCTAACACTAACCCTAACCTGAAATCTAACCCCCTACCCTAACCCGAACCCGAACCCTAACCCGAACCCGAACCCTAACCCTTACCCGAACCCGAACCCTAAACTTAACCCGAACCCGAACCCGAACCCTAACACTAACCCTAACCCGAACCCTAACCCTAACCCTAACTCTAACCCTAAACCTAACAATAATCCGAACCCTAACCCTAACCCGAACCCTAACCTGAACCCTAAACCGAACCCTAACACGAAATCCAACCAGACCCTAACCCCTAACCCTAACCCTAACCTGAAACCTAACCCTAACCCGAACCCTAACCCTAACCCTAACTCTAACCCTAAACCTAACACTAATCCGAACCCTAACCGTAACCCGAACCCTAACCCTAACCCGAACCCTAACCCGAACCCTAACCCTAACTCTAACCGTAACCCTAACCCGAAACCTAACTCGAAATCCAACCAGACCCTAACCCTAACCCCTAACCCTAACCCTAACCTGAAACCTAACCCTAACCCGAACCCGAACCCTAACCCTAACCCGAACACTAACCCTAACCCTAACCCTAAACCGAACCCTAACCCGAACCCGAACCCTAACCCTAACCCTAACCCTAACCCGAACCCTAACCCTAAACCTAACCCGAACCCTAAACCTAACCCGAACCCTAACCGTAACCCGAACCCTAACCCTAACCCGAACCCTAACCCGAACCCTAACCCTAACTCTAACCGTAACCCTAACCCGAACCCTAACCCTAACCCGAACCCTAACCCTAACCCGAACCCGAACCCTAACCCGAATCAAACCCAAACCCTAACCCTAACCCTAACCCGAACCCTAACCCGAACCCTAACCCTAACCCTAACCCTAACCTGAAACCTAACCCTAACCCTAACCCTAATCCTAACTCGAAACCTAAACCTAACCTGAAACCTAACCCTAAACCTAACCCGATCCCTAACCCGAAACCTAACCCTAACCCGAACCCGAACCCTAAACCTAAACCTTACCCTAACCCTAACTCTAACCCTAAACCTAACCCGAACCCTAACCCGAACCCTCACCCAAATCCTAACCCTAACCCGAAACCTAACCCGAACCCTAACCCTAACCCTAACCTGAACCCGAATCCTAACCCTAACCCGAACCCTAACCCTAAACCTAACCCTAACCCTAACCCGAACCCTAACCCTAACCCTAACCCAAACCCTAACCCGAACCCTAACACTAACCTAACCCTAAAACTAACCCGAACCCTAACCCTAATCTAACCCGAACCCTAACCCTAAACCTAACCCTCACCCTAAACCGAACCCTAACCCTAACCCTAACCGTAACCCTAACCCTAACACGAATCCTAACCCGAACTCTTACCCGACCCGAACCCTTACCCTAACCCTAACCGTAACCCGAAACCTACCCCTAACCCTAACCCGAACCTGAACCCTAACCCGAACCCGAACCGTAACTCTAACCCTATCCCTAACCCGAACCCGAACCCTAACCCGAACCCGAACCCTAACCCTAACCCTAACCCTAACCCGAACCCTAACCCTAACCCTAACCCGAACCCGAACCCTAACCCGAACCCGAACCCTAACCCGAACCCTAACCCTAACCCTAACCCGAACCCTAACACTAACCCGAACCCTAACCCGAACCCTAAACCTAAAGCTAACCCTAACCCTAACCCGAACCCTAACCCTAACCCTAACCCGAAACCTAACCCTAACCCTAACCCGAACCCTAACCCTAAACCTAACCCTAACCCTAACCCGAACCCTAACCCTAACCCTAACACGAACCCTAACCTGAACCCTAACCCTAACCCGAACCCGAACCCTAACCCTAAACCTAACCCTAACCCTAACCCTAACACTAATCCTAACCGTAAACCGAACCTTAACCCG
>JAVLSZ010000015.1:660000-662500 GCA_032313775.1 Urocyon cinereoargenteus | reverse complement strand
CGAAACCTAACCCTAACCCTAACCCGAACCTGAACCCTAACCCGAACCCGAACCGTAACCCTAACCCTATCCCTAACCCGAACTCGAACCCTAACCCGAACCCGAACCCTAACCCTAACCCTAACACTAACCCTAACCCGAACCCTAACCCTAACCCTAACCCGAACCCGAACCCTAACCCGAACCCGAACCCTAACCCGAACCCTAACCCTAACCCTAACCCGAACCCTAACACTAACCCGAACCCTAACCCGAACCCTAAACCTAAAGCTAACCCTAACCCTAACCCGAACCCTAACCCTAACCCTAACCCGAAACCTAACCCTAACCCTAACCCGAACCCTAACCCTAAACCTAACCCTAACCCTAACCCGAACCCTAACCCTAACCCTAACCGGAACCCTAACCCTAACTCTAACCCGAACCCGAACACTAACCCCTTACCCGAAACCTAACCCTAAACCGAACCCTAACCCGAACCCTAACCCTAACCCTAACCCCGAACCCTAGCCCTACCCTAAGCCTTACCCTAACCCGAACCCTAAACCGGACCCTAACCCGAACCCCAACCCTAACCCTAACCCGAACCCTAACCCTAACCCTAACCCTAACCCTAACCCTAACCCGAACCCTAACCCTAATCCTAACAGGACCCCTAACCCGAACCCTAACACTAACCCTAACCCGAACCCTAACCCGAAACCTAACACTAACCCTAACCTGAAATCTAACCCCCTACCCTAACCCGAACCCGAACCCTAACCCGAACCCGAACCCTAACCCTTACCCGAACCCGAACCCTAAACTTAACCCGAACCCGAACCCGAACCCTAACACTAACCCTAACCCGAACCCTAACCCTAACCCTAACTCTAACCCTAAACCTAACAATAATCCGAACCCTAACCCTAACCCGAACCCTAACCTGAACCCTAAACTGAACCCTAACACGAAATCCAACCAGACCCTAACCCCTAACCCTAACCCTAACCTGAAACCTAACCCTAACCCGAACCCTAACCCTAACCCTAACTCTAACCCTAAACCTAACACTAATCCGAACCCTAACCGTAACCCGAACCCTAACCCTAACCCGAACCCTAACCCGAACCCTAACCCTAACTCTAACCGTAACCCTAACCCGAAACCTAACTCGAAATCCAACCAGACCCTAACCCTAACCCCTAACCCTAACCCTAACCTGAAACCTAACCCTAACCCGAACCCGAACCCTAACCCTAACCCGAACACTAACCCTAACCCTAACCCTAAACCGAACCCTAACCCGAACCCGAACCCTAACCCTAACCCTAACCCTAACCCGAACCCTAACCCTAAACCTAACCCGAACCCTAAACCTAACCCGAACCCTAACCGTAACCCGAACCCTAACCCTAACCCGAACCCTAACCCGAACCCTAACCCTAACTCTAACCGTAACCCTAACCCGAACCCTAACCCTAACCCGAACCCTAACCCTAACCCGAACCCGAACCCTAACCCGAATCAAACCCAAACCCTAACCCTAACCCTAACCCGAACCCTAACCCGAACCCTAACCCTAACCCTAACCCTAACCTGAAACCTAACCCTAACCCTAACCCTAATCCTAACTCGAAACCTAAACCTAACCTGAAACCTAACCCTAAACCTAACCCGATCCCTAACCCGAAACCTAACCCTAACCCGAACCCGAACCCTAAACCTAAACCTTACCCTAACCCTAACTCTAACCCTAAACCTAACCCGAACCCTAACCCGAACCCTCAACCAAATCCTAACCCTAACCCGAAACCTAACCCGAACCCTAACCCTAACCCTAACCTGAACCCGAATCCTAACCCTAACCCGAACCCTAACCCTAAACCTAACCCTAACCCTAACCCGAACCCTAACCCTAACCCTAACCCAAACCCTAACCCGAACCCTAACACTAACCTAACCCTAAAACTAACCCGAACCCTAACCCTAATCTAACCCGAACCCTAACCCTAAACCTAACCCTCACCCTAAACCGAACCCTAACCCTAACCCTAACCGTAACCCTAACCCTAACACGAATCCTAACCCGAACTCTTACCCGACCCGAACCCTTACCCTAACCCTAACCGTAACCCGAAACCTACCCCTAACCCTAACCCGAACCTGAACCCTAACCCGAACCCGAACCGTAACCCTAACCCTATCCCTAACCCGAACCCGAACCCTAACCCGAACCCGAACCCTAACCCTAACCCTAAACCTAACCCTAACCCGAACCCTAACCCTAACCCTAACCCGAACCCGAACCCTAACCCGAACCCGAACCCTAACCCGAACCCTAACCCTAACCCTAACCCGAACCCTAACACTAACCCGAACCCTAACCCGAACCCTAAACCTAAAGCTAACCCTAACCCTAACCCGAACCCTAACCCTAACCCTAACCCGAAACCTAACCCTAACCCTAACCCGAACCCTAACCCTAAACCTAACCCTAACCCTAACCCGAACCCTAACC
>JAVLSZ010000015.1:637500-655000 GCA_032313775.1 Urocyon cinereoargenteus | reverse complement strand
AACCCTAACCCGAACCCTAACCCTAACCCTAACCCGAACCCGAACCCTAACCCGAACCCGAACCCTAACCCGAACCCTAACCCTAACCCTAACCCGAACCCTAACACTAACCCGAACCCTAACCCGAACCCTAAACCTAAAGCTAACCCTAACCCTAACCCGAACCCTAACCCTAACCCTAACCCGAAACCTAACCCTAACCCTAACCCGAACCCTAACCCTAAACCTAACCCTAACCCTAACCCGAACCCTAACCCTAACCCTAACCGGAACCCTAACCCTAACTCTAACCCGAACCCGAACACTAACCCCTTACCCGAATCCTAACCCTAAACCGAACCCTAACCCGAACCCTAACCCTAACCCTAACCCCGAACCCTAGCCCTACCCTAAGCCTTACCCTAACCCGAACCCTAAACCGGACCCTAACCCGAACCCCAACCCTAACCCTAACCCGAACCCTAACCCTAACCCTAACCCTAACACTAACCCGAACCCTAACCCTAATCCTAACAGGACCCCTAACACGAACCCTAACACTAACCCTAACCCGAACCCTAACCCGAAACCTAACACTAACCCTAACCTGAAATCTAACCCCTAACCCTAACCCGAACCCGAACCCTAACCCGAACCCGAACCTTAACCCTTACCCGAACCCGAACCCTAAACTTAACCCGAACCCGAACCCGAACCCTAACACTAACCCTAACCCGAACCCTAACCCTAACCCTAACTCTAACCCTAAACCTAACACTAATCCGAACCCTAACCCTAACCCGAACCCTAACCTGAACCCTAAACCGAACCCTAACACGAAATCCAACCAGACCCTAACCCTAACACCTAACCCTAACCCTAACCTGAAACCTAACCCTAACCCGAACCCGAACCCTAACCCTAACCCGAACACTAACCCTAAACCTAACCCTAAACCGAACCCTAACCCGAACCCGAACCCTAACCCTAAAGCTAACCCTAACAGGAACCCTAACCCTAAACCTAACCGGAACCCTAACCCTAACCCTAACCCGAACCCGAACCCTAAGCCCTTACCCGAATCCTAACCCTAAACCGAACCCTAACCCGAACCCTAACCCTAACCCCGAACCCGAAACCTAACCCTAACCCTAACCCTAACCCGAACCCTAACCCGAACCATAACCCGAACCCAAACCCTAACCCTAACCCGAACCCTAACCCTAACTCTAAAACTAACCCCTAACCCTAACCCGAACCCTAACCCTAACCCTAACCCGAACCCGAACCCTAACCCTAACCCTAACCCGAACCCTAAACCGAACCTTAAACCTAACCCTAACACCTAACCCTAACCCTAACCCTAACCCGAACCCTAACCCTAACCCTAACCCTAACCCTAACCCGAACGCGATCCCTAACCCGAACCCTACCCCTAACCATAATCCGAACCCTAAACCTAACCCTTACCCTAACCCGAAACCTAAACCGAACCCTAACCCGAACCCGAACCCTAACCCTAACCCGAACCCGAACCCTAACCCTAACCCTAACCCGAACACTAACCCTAACCCGAACCCTAACCCTAAGCCTAACCCGAACCCTAACCCGAACCCTAACCCTACCCCTATCCTGAACACTAACACGAACCCTAACCCTAACCCTAAACCTAACCCTAACCCGAACCCTAACCCTAACCCGAACCCGTACCCTAACCCTAAACCGAAACCTAACCCGAACCCTAACCCGAACCCTAACTCGAACCCTAACCGTAACCCGAACCCTAACCCGAACCCGAACCCTAAACCTGACCCTAACCCTAACCCTAACCCGAACCCTAACCCTAAACCTAACCCAAACCCTAGCCCTAACACTAACCCTAACCCGAACCCTAACCCGAACCCGAACCCTAACCCTAACCCTAACCCTAATCCGAACCCGAACCCTAACCCTAAACATAACCCGAACCCTAACCCTAACCCTAACCCGAACCCGAACCCTAACCCTAACCCTAACCCTAACCCCTAACCCTAACCCTAAACCTAACCCGAACCCTAACCCTAATCTAACCGGAACCCTAACCCTAAACCTAACCCTCACCCTAAACCGAACCCTAACCCTAACCCTAACCGTAACCCTAACACTAACCCGAATCCTAACCCGAACTCTTACCCGACCCGAACCCTTACCCTAACCCTAACCGTAACCCGAAACCTAACCCTAACCCTAACCCGAACCTGAACCCTAACCCGAACCCGAACCGTAACCCTAACCCTATCCCTAACCCGAACCCGAACCCTAACCCGAACCCGAACCCTAACCCTAACCCTAACCCTAACCCTAACCCGAACCCTAACCCTAACCCTAACCCGAACCCGAACCCTAACCCGAACCCGAACCCTAACCCGAACCCTAACCCTAACCCTAACCCGAACCCTAACACTAACCCGAACCCTAACCCGAACCCTAAACCTAAAGCTAACCCTAACCCTAACCCGAACCCTAACCCGAAACCTAACCCTAAACCTAACCCGAACCCTAACCCTAAACCTAACCCTAAACCTAACCCGAACCCTAACCCTAACCCTAACCGGAACCCTAACCCTAACTCTAACCCGAACCCGAACACTAACCCCTTACCCGAATCCTAACCCTAAACCGAACCTTAACCCGAACCCTAACCCTAATCCTAACAGGACCCCTAACCCGAACCCTAACACTAACCCTAACCCGAACCCTAACCCGAAACCTAACACTAACCCTAACCTGAAATCTAACCCCTAACCCTAACCCGAACCCGAACCCTAACCCGAACCCGAACCCTAACCCTTACCCGAACCCGAACCCTAAACTTAACCCGAACCCGAACCCGAACCCTAACACTAACCCTAACCCGAACCCTAACCCTAACCCTAACTCTAACCCTAAACCTAACACTAATCTGAACCCTAACCCTAACCCGAACCCTAACCTGAACCCTAAACCGAACCCTAACACGAAATCCAACCAGACCCTAACCCTAACCCCTAACCCTAACCCTAACCTGAAACCTAACCCTAACCCGAACCCGAACCCTAACCCTAACCCGAACCCGAACCCTAACCCTAACCCTAAACCGAACCCTAACCCGAACCCGAACCCTAACCCTAACCCTAACCCTAACCCGAACCCTAACCCTAAACCTAACCCGAACCCTAAACCTAACCCGAACCCTAACCGTAACCCGAACCCTAACCCTAACCCGAACCCTAACCCGAACCCTAACCCTAACTCTAACCGTAACCCTAACCCGAACCCTAACCCTAACCCGAACCCTAACCCTAACCCGAACCCGAACCCAAACCCGAATCAAACCAAACACTAACCCTAACCCTAACCCGAACCCTAACCCGAACCCTAACCCTAACCCTAACCCTAACCTGAAACCTAACCCTAACCCTAACCCTAATCCTAACTCGAAACCTAAACCTAACCTGAAACCTAACCCTAAACCTAACCCGATCCCTAACCCGAAACCTAACCCTAACCCGAACCCGAACCCTAAACCTAAACCTTACCCTAACCCTAACTCTAACCCTAAACCTAACCCGAACCCTAACCCGAACCCTCACCCAAATCCTAACCCTAACCCGAAACCTAACCCGAACCCTAACCCTAACCCTAACCTGAACCCGAATCCTAACCCTAACCCGAACCCTAACCCTAAACCTAACCCTAACCCTAACCCGAACCCTAACCCTAACCCTAACCCAAACCCTAACCCGAACCCTAACACTAACCTAACCCTAAAACTAACCCGAACCCTAACCCTAATCTAACCCGAACCCTAACCCTAAACCTAACCCTCACCCTAAACCGAACCCTAACCCTAACCCTAACCGTAACCCTAACCCTAACCCGAATCCTAACGCGAACTCTTAACCGACCCGAACCCTTACCCTAACCCTAACCGTAACCCGAAACCTACCCCTAACCCTAACCCGAACCTGAACCCTAACCCGAACCCGAACCGTAACCCTAACCTTATCCCTAACCCGAACCCGAACCCTAACCCGAACCCGAACCCTAACCCTAACCCTAACCCTAACCCTAACCCGAACCCTAACCCTAACCCTAACCCGAACCCGAACCCTAACCCGAACCCGAACCCTAACCCGAACCCTAACCCTAACCCTAACCCGAACCCTAACACTAACCCGAACCCTAACCCGAACCCTAAACCTAAAGCTAACCCTAACCCTAACCCGAACCCTAACCCTAACCCTAAACCGAAACCTAACCCTAACCCTAACCCGAACCCTAACCCTAAACCTAACCCTAACCCTAACCCGAACCCTAACCCTAACCCTAACCGAAACCCTAACCCTAACTCTAACCCGAACCCGAACACTAACCCCTTACCCGAATCCTAACCCTAAACCGAACCCTAACCCGAACCCTAACCCTAACCCTAACCCCGAACCCTAGCCCTACCCTAAGCCTTACCCTAACCCGAACCCTAAACCGGACCCTAACCCGAACCCCAACCCTAACCCTAACCCGAACCCTAACCCTAACCCTAACCCTAACACTAACCCGAACCCTAACCCTAATCCTAACAGGACCCCTAACCCGAACCCTAACACTAACCCTAACCCGAACCCTAACCCGAAACCTAACACTAACCCTAACCTGAAATCTAACCCCTAACCCTAACCCGAAACCGAACCCTAACCCGAACCCGAACCCTAACCCTTACCCGAACCCGAACCCTAAACTTAACCCGAACCCGAACCCGAACCCTAACACTAACCCTAACCCGAACCCTAACCCTAACCCTAACTCTAACCCTAAACCTAACACTAATCCGAACCCTAACCGTAACCCGAACCCTAACCCTAACCCGAACCCTAACCCGAACCCTAACCCTAACTCTAACCGTAACCCTAACCCGAACCCTAACTCGAAATCCAACCAGACCCTAACCCTAACCCCTAACCCTAACCCTAACCTGAAACCTAACCCTAACCCGAACCCGAACCCTAACCCTAACCCGAACACTAACCCTAACCCTAACCCTAAACCGAACCCTAACCCGAACCCGAACCCTAACCCTAACCCTAACCCTAACCCGAACCCTAACCCTAAACCTAACCCGAACCCTAAACCTAACCCGAACCCTAACCGTAACCCGAACCCTAACCCTAACCCGAACCCTAACCCGAACCCTAACCCTAACTCTAACCGTAACCCTAACCCGAACCCTAACCCTAACCCGAACCCTAACCCTAACCCGAACCCGAACCCTAACCCGAATCAAACCCAAACCCTAACCCTAACCCTAACCCGAACCCTAACCCGAACCCTAACCCTAACCCTAACCCTAACCTGAAACCTAACCCTAACCCTAACCCTAATCCTAACTCGAAGCCTAAACCTAACCTGAAACCTAACCCTAAACCTAACCCGATCCCTAACCCGAAACCTAACCCTAACCCGAACCCGAACCCTAAACCTAAACCTTACCCTAACCCTAACTCTAACCCTAAACCTAACCCGAACCCTAACCCGAACCCTCACCCAAATCCTAACCCTAACCCGAAACCTAACCCGAACCCTAACCATAACCCTAACCTGAACCCGAATCCTAACCCTAACCCGAACCCTAACCCTAAACCTAACCCTAACCCTAACCCGAACCCTAACCCTAACCCTAACCCAAACCCTAACCCGAACCCTAACACTAACCTAACCCTAAAACTAACCCTAACCCGAACCCTAACCCTAACCCGAACCCTAACCCTAACCTTAACCCGAACCCTAACACCTAACCCGAACCCGTACCCGTACCCTAACCCTAACCTGAACCGTAACCCTAACCCTAACCCGAACACTAACCCGAACCCTAACCCGAACCCTAACCCTAAACCTAACCCTAACCCTAACCCTAACCCGAACCCTAACCCTAACCCTAACCCGAACCCTAACCCGAACCCTAACCCGAACCCTAACCCGAACCCTAAACCGAAACCTAACCCTAACCCTAAACCGAACCCTAACCCGAACCCTAACCCTAACCCTAACCCTAACCCTAACCCTAACCCCTAAACATAACCCTAACACTAACCCTAACCCTAACCCTTAAACCTAACCCTAACCCGAACCCTAACCCTAACCCTAAACCTAACCCTAACCCGAACCCTAACCCTAAACCTAACCCTAACCCAAACCCTAAGCCTAACCCTAACCATAACCCGAACCCTAACCCTAACCCTAACCCTAACCCTAACCGTAACCCGAACCCTATCCCTAACCCTAACCCTAACCCTAACCCTAACCCTAACCCCTAACCCTAACCCCAACCCTAACCCTAACCCGAACCCTAACCCTAACCCTAACCCGAACCCTAACCCTAACCCGAACACTAACCCTAAACCTAACCCTAACCCGAAACCTAACCCTACCCCGAACCCTAACCCTAACCCTAACCCTAACCCGAACCCTAACACTAACCCTAACCCGACACCTAAACCGAACCCTAACACGAACCCTAACCCTAACCCTAACCCTAACCCTAACCCTAACCCGAACCCTAACCCTAACCCTAACCCGAACCCTAACCCTAACCCCAACCCTAACCCTAACCCTAACCCGAACCCTAACCCTAAACCTAACCCGAAACCTAACCCGAACCCAACCCTAACCTGATCCCTAACCCTAACCAGAAAACTAACCCTAACCCTAACCCTAACCCGAAACCTAAATCTAACCCGAACCCTAACCCTAAACCTAACCCGAACCCTAACCCTAACCCGAACCCTAACCGTAACCCGAACCCTAACCCTAACCCGAACCCTAACCCGAACCCTAACCCGAACCCTAACCCTAACTCTAACCCTAACCCTAACCCGAACCCTAACCCTAACCCGAACCCTAACCCTAACCCGAACCCGAACCCTAACCCGAATCTAACCCGAACCCTAACCCTAACCCTAACCCGAACCCTAACCCGAACCCTAACCCTAACCCTAACCTGAAACCTAACCCTAACCCTAACCCTAATCCTAACTCGAAACCTAAACCTAACCTGAAACCTAACCCTAAACCAACCCGATCCCTAACCCGAAACCTAAACCTAACCCGAACCCGAACCCTAACCCTAAACCTTACCCTAACCCTAACTCTAACCCTAACCCTAACCCTAACACAAACCCGAACCGTAACCCTAACCCTAACCACAACCCGAACCCTAACCCCTAACCCGAACCCGAACCCGAACCCTAACCCGAAACCGAACCCTAACCCGAACACGAACCCGAAAATTAACCCTAACCCTAACCCTAACTCGAACCCTAACCGGAACCCTAACCCTAACCCTAACCTTAACCCGAACCCTAACCCGACCTCTAACCCGACACTAACCCTAACCCCTAACCCTAACCCTAACCCGAAACCTAAACCTAACCCGAACCCGAACCCTAACCCTAACCCGAACCCTAACCCTAACCCTAACCTTAACCCGAACCCTAACCCGAACCCGAACCCTAACCCGAACCCGAACCCTAACCCTAAACCTAACCCTAACCCCAACCCGAACCCTAACCCCTAACCCGAACCCGAACCCGAACCCTAACCCGAAACCGAACCCTAACCCGAACACGAAACCGAACCCTAACCCTAACCCTAAACCTAACGCGAACCCTAACCGGAACCCTAACCCTAACCCTAACCCTAACCCGAACCCTAACCCGAACTCTAACCCGACCCTAACCCTAACCCCTAACCCTAACCCTAACCCGAAACCTAACCCTAACCCGAACCCGACCCTAACCCTAACCCGAACCCTAACCCTAACCCTAACCTTACCCGAACCCTAACCCGAACCCGAACCCTAACCCGAACCCGAACCCTAACTCTAAACCTAACCCTAACCCGAAACCTAACCCGAACCCTAACTCGAACCCTAACCGTAACCCGAACCCAAACCCGAACCCGAACCCTAAACCTGACCCTAACCCTAACCCTAACCCGAACCCTAACCCGAACCATAACCCGAACCCTAACCCTAAACCTAACCCTAACCCGAACCCTAACCTTAACCCTAACTCTAACCCGAACCCTAACCATAACCCGAACCCGAACCCTAACCCCAACCCTAACCCTAACCCGAAACGTAACCCTAACCCTAACCCGAACACTAACCCTAACCCTAACCCAAACCCTAACCCTAACTCGAACCCGAACCCTAACCCTAACGCGAAACCTAACCCGAACCCTAACCCGAACCCTAACCCTAACCCTAACCCGAACACTAACCCGAACCCGATCCCTAGCTCCTTACCCGAATCCTAACCCTAACCCGAACCCTAACCCGAAACCTAACCCTAACCCTAAACCCGAACCCGAACCCTAACCCTAACCCTAACCCTAACCCGAACCCTAACAAGAACCCTAACCCGATCCCCAACCCTAAACGTAACCCGAACCCGAAACCTAACCCTAACCCTAACCCGAACCCTAACCCTAACCCGAACCCTAACCCTAATCCTAACCCTAACCCGAACCCTAACCTAACCCTATCCCGACCACTAACCCGAACCCTTACACGAACCCTAACCCTAACCCGAACCCTAACCCTAAGCCTAACCCGACCCCTAACCCTAACCCGAACCCTAACCCTAACCATAACCCGAACCCTAACCCTAACCCGAACCCTAAACCTAACCCTAACACGAACCCTAACCTGAACCCTAACCCTAACCCGAACCCGAACCCTAACCCTAAACCTAACCTTAACCCTAACCCTAACACTAATCCTAACCGTAAACCGAACCCTAACTCGAACCCTAAGCCTAACCCTAACCCGAACCCTAACCCGAACACTAACCCTAACCCGTACCCGAACCCTAACCCTAAACCTAACCCAAACCCTAACCCGAACCCTAACCCCAAACCTAACCCTAACCCTAACCCGAACCCTAACGCCTAACCCGAACCCGAACCCGTACCCTAAAGCGAACCCGAAACCTAACCCTACCCCGAACCCGAACCCAAATCATAACCCTATCCCTAACCTGAACCCTAAACCTAACCCTAACCCTAACCCTAACCGGAACCCGAACCCTAACCCGAACACTAACACTAACCCTAACCTGAACCGTAACCCTAACCCTAACCCGAACCCTAACCCGAACACTAACCCTAACCCTAACCCTAATCCTAACCCGAACCCTAACCCTAACCCTAACTGGAACCCTAACCCTAACCCTAACCCGAACCCGAACCCTAAACCCTTACCCGAATCCTAACCCTAACCCGAAACCTAACCCGAACCCTAACCCTAACCCTAAACCCGAACCCGAACCCTAACCCTAACACTAACACTATCCCGAACCCTAACCCGAAGCCTACCCGAACCCCAAACCTAACCCTAACCCGAACCCGAACCCTAACCCAAACCCTAACCCGAACCCTAACCCGAACCCTAACCCGAACCCTAACACGAACCCTAACCCTAACCCTAAACCGAACCCGAACCCTAACCCTAACCCTAACCTGAACCCTAACCCGAACCCTAACCCGAACCCTAACCCGAACCCTAACCCGAACCCTAACCCTAACCCTAACCCTAACCCTAACACGAACCCTAACCCTAACCCGAACCCTAACCCCTAACCCTAACACGAACCCGAACGCTAACCCGAACCCGAACCCTATCCCGAACCCGAACCCAAACACTAAACCTAACTCGAACCCGAACCCGAACTCTAACCCTAACCCTAACCCGAACCCTAACCCTAACCCGAAACCTAACCCTAACCCGAATCCTAACCCGAACCCTAACCCTAAACCTAACCCAAACCCGAAACCAAACCCTAACCCTAACCCTAACGCTAACCCTAATCCGAACCCTAACCCTAACCCTAAAGCGAACCCGAACCCTAACGCGAACCCGAACCCTAACACGAAACCTAACACTAACCCTAACCCGAACCCTAACCCTAACCCGACCCTAACCCGAAACCTAACCCTAACCCTAACCCGAACCCTAACCCGAACCCTAACCCGAACCCTAAACCTAACCCTAACCCGAGCACTAACCCTAACCCTAACCCGAACCCTAACCCTAACCCTAACCCAAACCCTAACCCGGACCCTAAACCTAAACCTAACCCTAAACCTAACCCTAACCCTAACCCTAACCCCTAACCCTAACCCTTACCCTAACCCTAACCCTAAAACTAACCCTAACCCTAACCCTAACCCTAACCCGAACCCTAACCCTAAACCTAACCCTAAACCTAACCCTAACCCTAACCCCAACCCTAACCCTAACCCGAACCCTAAACCTAACCCTAACCCGAACCCTAACCCTAACCCGAACCCTAACCATAACCCGAACCCTAACCCTAAACCTAACCCTAACCCTAACCCTAACCCTAACCCGAACCCTAACCCGAACCATAACCCGAACCCTAACCCTAAACCTAACCCTAACCCGAACCCTAACCCTAACCCTAACTCTAACCCGAACCCTAACCATAACCCGAACCCGAACCGTAACCCCAACTCTAACCCTAACCCGAACCGTAACCCTAACCCTAACCCGAACACTAAACCTAACCCTAACCCAAACCCTAACCCTAACTCGAACCCGAACCCTAACCCTAACGCGAACCCTAACCCGAACCCTAAACCGAACCCTAACCCGAACCCTAACCCTAACCCTAACCCGAACACTAACCCGAACCCGATCCCTAGCTCCTTACCCGAATCCTAACCCTAACCCGAACCCTAACCCGAAACCTAACCCTAACCCTAACCCCGAACCCGAACCCTAACCCTAACCCTAACCCAAAAACGAACCCTAACAAGAACCCTAACCCGATCCCCAACCCTAAACGTAACCCGAACCCTAAACCTAACCCTAACCCTAACCCGAACCCTAACCCTAACCGAACCCTAACCCTATCCCTAACCCTAACCCGAACCCTAACCTAACCCTATCCCGACCCCTAACCCGACCCTAACACGATCCCTAACCCTAACCCTAACCCGATCCCTAACCCTAAGCCTAACCCGACCCCTAACCCTAACCCGAACCCTAACCCTAACCATAACCCGAACCCGAACCCTAACCCGAACCCTAACCCTAACCCTAATCCAAACCCTAACCCTAACCCGAACCCTACCCCTAACACTAACCCGAACCCTAACCCGAACCCTAACCCTAACCCTAACCAGAACCCTAAACCTAACCCTAAACCAAACCCTAACCCGAACCCTAACCCTAACCCTAACACTAACCCGAACCGTAACCCTAACCCTAACCCCAACCCGAACCCTAACCCCTAACACGAACCCGAACCCGAACCCTAACCCGAAACCGAACCCTAACCCGAACACGAACCCGAACCCGAACCCTAACCCTAACCCTAACCCGAACCCTAAACCTAAACCTAAACCTAACCCTAACCCGAACCCTAAACCTAACCCTAACCCGAAACCTAACCCTAACCCTAACCCGAACCCTAACCCTAAACCTAACCCTAACCCTAACCTGAACCCTAACCCTAACCCTAACCGGAACCCTAACCCTAACTCTAACCCGAACCCGAACACTAACCCCTTACCCGAATCCTAACCCTAACCCGAACCCTAACCCGAACCCTAACCCTAACACTAACCCGAACCCTAACCCTAACCCTAACCCGAACCCTAACCCTAAACCTAACCTTAACCCGAACCCTAATACTAACCCTAACCTGACCCATAACGCGAACCCTATCCCGAACCCGAACCCTAACCCTACCCCGAACTCGAACCCAAAACATAAACCTAACCCTAACCCGAACCCTAAACCTAACCCTAACCCTAACCCTAACCCGAACCCTAACCCTAAACCTAACCCTAAATCTAACCCGAACCCAAACCCTAAACCTTGCCCGAACCCTAACCCGAACCCTAACGCTAACCCTAAAATTAACCCTAACCCGAACCCTAACCTTAACCCGAACGCTAACCAGAACCCTAAACCTAACCCTAACCCTAAACCGACACCTAAACCAAACACGAACACTAACCTGAACCCGAACCCTAACCCTAACACGAAACCGAACCCTAACCCTAAACCGAACCCTAACCCTAACCCTAACCCGAACCCTAACCCTAAACCTACAACAAACCCTAACCCTAACGCTAACCCGAATCCTAACCCTAAACCTAACACGAACCCTAACCCGAACCCGAACCCTAACCCTAACCCTAAACCTAACCCGAACCCTAACCCTAACCCTAAACTTAACCCTATCCCTAACCCGAACCCGAACCCTAAACCGAACCCTAACCCTAACCCTAACCCTAACCCTAAACCTATCACCTAACCCTAACCCTAACCCTAACCCTAACCCTAACCCTAACCCTAAAACCGAACCCTAACCCTAACCCTAACCCTAACCCTAACCCGAACCATAACCCTAACACTAACCCCTAACCCTAACGCGAACCCTAACCCTAACCCTAACCCTAACCCTATCCCGAACCCTAACACTAACCCTAACCCTAACCCGAACACTAACCCTAAACCTAACCCTTACCCTAACCCTAACACTAACCCTAAACCGAACCCGAACCCTAACCCTAACCCTAACTCTAACCCTAAACCTAAACCTAACCCTAACCCTAAGCCTAACCCTAACCCTAACCCGAACCCTAACCCGAACCCTAACACGAACCCTAACACTAACCCTAAACCGAACACGAACCCTAATCCGAACCCTAACCCTAACCTGAACCCTAACCCGAACCCTAACCCGAAGCCTAACCCGAACCCTAACCCGAACCCTAACCCGAACCATAACCCTAACCCTAACCCTAACCCGAACCCTAACCCGAACCCTAACCCTAACCCTAACCCGAACCCTAACCCTAACCCTAAACCTAACACTAACCCGAACCCTAACCCTAACCCTAACCCTAACCCGAACCCTAACCCCTAACCCTAACACGAACCCGAACGCTAACCCGAAACCGAACCCTAACCCGAACCCGAACCCTAAACCTAACTCGAACCCGAACCCGAACTATAACCCTAACCCTAACCCGAACCCTAACCCTAACCCGAACCCTAACCCTAACCCTAATCCTAACCCTAACCCTAACCCGAACCCTAACCCGAACCCGAACAGTAACCCTAACCCTAACCCGAACCCGAACCCGAACCCGAACCCTAACCCGAACCCTACCCCTAACCCTAACCCTAACCCGAACCCTAACCCGAACCCTAACGCTAACACTAAGCCGAACCCTAACACTAACCCTAAACCTAACACTAAGCCGAACCCTAACCCTAACCCTAACCCTAACCCGAACCCTAACCCTAACCCGAACCCTAACCCAAACCCTAACCCGAACCCTAACCCTAACCCTAACCCTAACCCGAACCCTAACCCCTAACCAGAACCCGAACCCGTACACTAAACCGAACCCGAAACCTAACCCTACCTCGAACCCGAACCGAAACCATAACCCTATCCCTAACCCGAACCCTAACCCTAACCCTAACCCTAACCCGAAACCTAACCCTAACCCTAACCCTAACCCTAACATTAACCCGAACCCTAACACTAACCCAAACCCTAACCCGAACCCTACCCGAACACTAACCCTAAAGCTAACCCTAACCCGAACCCTAACCCTAACCCTAACCGGAACCCTAACCCTAACCCCAACCCTAACCCTAACCCTAACCCGAACCCTAACCCTAACACGAACCCTAACCCTAACCCTAACCCGAAACCTAACCCGAACCCAACCCTATCCTGATCCCTAACCCTAACCCGAAACCTAACCCTAACCCTAACCCTAACCCGAAACCTAAATCTAACCCGAACCCTAACCCTAAACCTAACCGGAACCCTAACCCTAACCCAAACCCGAACCCAAACCCTAACCACTTACCCGAATCCTAACCCTAACCCGAACACTAACCCTAACCCGAACCCTAAGCCTAACCCTAACCCTAACCCGAACCCTAACCCTCAACCTAAACCGACCCCTAAACCTAACCCCAACCCGAACCCTAATCCTAACCCTAACCCGAAACCTAACCCTAACCCGAATCCTAACCCTAACCCGAACCCTAACCCTAACCCTAACCCGAACCCTAACCCTAACGCGAACCCGAACACTAACCGTAACCCGAACCCTAACACTAACCCTAACCCTAACACTAACCCTAACCCGAACCCTAACCCTAACCCTAACCCGAACCCTAACCCGAACCCTAACCCTAACCCTAACTTGAACACTAACCCCTAACCCTAACCCGAACCCGAACCCTTACCCGAAACCGAACCCTAACCCTAACCCGAACCCGAACCCGAACACTAACCCGAACCGAACCCGAACCCTAACCCGAACCCGAACCCGAACCCTAACCCTAACCCTAACCCTAACCCGAACCCTAACCCTAACCCTAACTCTAACCCTAAACCTAACCCTAACCCGAAACCTAACCCGAACCCTAACCCTAACACTAAACCGAACCCTAACCAGAACCCTAACCCGAACCCGAACCCTAAACCAAAACCTAACCCTAACCCTAAACCGAAACCTAACCCTAACCCAAACCCGAACCCTAACCCTAACCCGAACCCTAACCCGAACCCTAAACTGAAACCTAACCCGAAACCTGACCCGAACCCTAACCCGAACCCTAACCCTAACCCTAACGCTAACCCTAACCCTAACCCGAACCCTAACCCTAAACCTAACCCTAACCCGAACCCTAACCCTAACCCGAACCCTAACCCAAACCATAACCCAAACCCTAACACGAATCCTAATCCGAACCCTAACCCTAACCCTAACCCTAACCCTAACCATAACCCGAACCCTAACCCTAACCCGAACCCTAACCCGAACCCTAACCCTAACTCTAACCCTAACCCTAACACGAACCCGAACCCTAACCCGAAATCTAACACTAACCCTAACCCGAACCCTAACCCGAACCCGAACCCAACCCGAACCCTAAACCTAACCCTAACACAAAACATAACCCGAACCCTAACCCGAACCCTAACCCTTACCCTAACCCGAGCCCTAACCCTAACCCTAACCCGAACCCTAACCCTAACCCTAACACAAACCCTAACATGAACCCTAAACCTAACCCTAACCCTAACCCTAACACTAACCCCTATCCCTAACGCTAACCCTAACCCTAACCCTTTCCCTAACCCTAAATCCTAACTCTAACCCGAACCCTAACCCTAACCCTAACCCTAACCCGAACCCTAACCCGAACCCTAACCATAACCCTAACCCGAACCCTAACCCTTACCCGAACCCTAACACGAACCCGAACCCGTACCCTAACCCGAAACCTAACCCGAAACCTAAACCGAACCCTAACCCGAACCCTAACCCTAACCCTAACCCGAATCCTAACCCTAACCCTAACCCAAACCCGAAACCTAACCCTAACCGTAACCCGAACCCAACCCGAACCCTAACCCGAACTCGAACCCTAACCCTACCCCGAACCCGAACCCAAACCATAACCCTAACCCTAAACCGAACCCTAACCCTAACACTAATCCTAACCCTAACACGAACCCTAACCCTAACTCTAACCCTAAACCTAACCCTAACACGAACCCTAACCCTAACCCTAACCTTAACCCTAACCCTAACACGAAACCTAACCCTAACCCTAACCCTAACCCTAACCCTAACCCTGACCCCTAACACTAACCCGAACCCTAACCCTCAACCGAAACCTAACCCTAACACTAACCCGAACCCTAACCCTAACCCGAACCCCTAACACTAACCCTAACCCTAACCCTAACCCTAACCCTAAATCCTAAACCTAACCCTAACACTAACCCTAACTCGAACCCTAACCGTAACACTAGCCGAACCCTAACCCTAACCCTAACCCGAACCTTAACCCGAAACCTAACCCTAACCCTAACCCTAAACCGAACCCTAACCCTAACCCTACCCGGAACCCTAACCCTAACCCTAACCCGAACCCGAACCCTAACCCCTTACCCTAATCCTAACCCTAACCCGAACCCTAACCCGAACCCTAACCCTAACCCTAACCCCGAACCCGAACCCTAACCCTAACCCTAAACCTAACCCGAACGCTAACCCGAACCCTAACCCGAACCCCAAACCTAACCCTAACCCGAACCCTAACCCTAACCCGAAACCTAATCCTAACCCGAACCCTAACCCTAACCCTAACCCAAACCCTAACCCGAACACTAAACCTAACCCTAACCCGACCCCTAAACCGAAACCTATCCCTAACCCTAACCCTAACCCGAACCCTAACCCTAAAACTAACCCGAACCCTAACCCTAACCCGAACCCTAACCCTAACCCTAACCCGAACCCTAACCCTAACCCGAACCCGAAACCTAACCATAACCCGAAACCTAACCCGAACCCAACCCTAACCCGAACCCTAACCCTAACCCGAACCCTAACCCTAAACCTAACCCTAACCCTAACCCGAACCCTAACCCTAACCCTAACCCGAACCCTAACCCTAACCCTAACCCGAACCCTAACACGAACCCTAACCCGAACCCTAACCCTAACCCTCACCCGAACCCTAACCCTCACCCTAACCCTAACCCTAACCCTAAAACCTAACCCTAACCCTAACCCTAACCCTAACCCTAACCCGAACCCTAACCCTAACCCGAACCCTAACCCTAACGCGAACCCGAACACTAACCGTAACCCGAACCCTAACACTAACCCTAACCCTAACACTAACCCTAACCCGAACCCTAACCCTAACCCTAACCCGAACCCTAACCCGAACCCTAACCCTAACCCTAACTTGAACACTAACCCCTAACCCTAACCCGAACCCGAACCCTTACCCGAAACCGAACCCTAACCCTAACCCGAACCCGAACCCGAACACTAATCCGAACCGAACCCGAACCCTAACCCTAACCCGAAACCTAACCCTAACCCTAAACCTAACCCTAACCCGAACCCTAACCCTAACCCTAACTCTAACCCTAAACCTAACCCTAACCCGAAACCTAACCCGAACCCTAACCCTAACACTAAACCGAACCCTAACCAGAACCCTAACCCGAACCCGAACCCTAAACCAAAACCTAACCCTAACCCTAAACCGAAACCTAACCCTAACCCAAACCCGAACCCTAACCCTAACCCGAACCCTAACCCGAACCCTAAACTGAAACCTAACCCGAAACCTGACCCGAACCCTAACCCGAACCCTAACCCTAACCCTAACGCTAACCCTAACCCTAACCCGAACCCTAACCCTAAACCTAACCCTAACCCGAACCCTAAACCTAACCCGAACCCTAACCCGAACCATAACCCAAACCCTAACACGAATCCTAATCCGAACCCTAACCCTAACCCTAACCCTAACCATAACCCGAACCCTAACCCTAACCCGAACCCTAACCCGAACCCTAACCCTAACCCTAACCCTAACCCTAACACGAACCCGAAACCTAACCCGAAATCT
>JAVLSZ010000015.1:617500-632500 GCA_032313775.1 Urocyon cinereoargenteus | reverse complement strand
ACTAACCCTAACCCGAACCCTAACCCTAACCCTAACCCTAAACCTAACCCGAACCCGAACCCTAAACCTAACCCTAACCCTAACCCCTAACCCTAACCCGAACCCTAACCCTAACCCTAACCCGAACCCTAACCCGAACCCTAACCCTAACCCTAACATTAACCCTAACCCTAACCCGAACCCTAACCCTAAACCTAACCCTAACCCTAACCCTAATCCTAACCCGAACCCTAACCCGAACCCTAACCCTAACCCTAACCCTAACCCGAACCCTAACCCTAACCCGAACCCGAACCCGAACCCTAACACGAAACCTAACCCGAACCCTAACCCTAACCCTAAACCGAACCCTAACCCTAAACCTAACCCTAACCCGAACCCTAAACCTAACCCGAACCCTAACCCTAACCCGAACCCTAACCCTAACCCTAACACGAACCCGAACCCTAACCCGAATCCGAACCCTAACCCGAACCCTAACCATAACCCTAACCCGAACCCTAACCCTTACCCGAACCCTAACACGAACCCGAACCCGTACCCTAACCCGAAACCTAACCCGAAACCTAAACCGAACCCTAACCCGAATCCTAACACTAACCCTAACCCGAACCCTAACCCGAACCCTAACCCTTTCCCTAACACGAATCCTAACCCTAACCCTAACCCAAACCCTAACCCGAACCCGAACACTAACCCTAACCCTAACCCTAACCCTAACCCTAACCCTAACCCTAACCTTAAACCCTAACCCTAACCCTAACCCTAACCCTAACCCTAAAACGTAACCCTAACCCGAACCTTAACCCTAACCCGAACCCTAACCCTAACCCTAACCCGAACACTAACCCTAACCCTAACCCGAACCCTAACCCTAACCCCTAACCCTAACCCGAACCCTAACCCTAACTCGAACACTAACCCTAACCCTAAACCGAACCCGAACCCTAACACGAACCCGAACCCTAACCCGAAATCTAATCCTAACCCGAACCCAATCCGAACCCTAAACCTAACCCTAACCCGAACCCTAACCCGAACCCTAACCCGAACTCTAACCCTTACCCTAACCCGAGCCCTAACCCTAACCCTAACCCGAACCCTAGCCCTAACCCTAACACTAACCCTAACCTGAAACCTAAACCTAACCCTAACCCTAAACCTAACCCCTAACCCTAACCCTAACCCTAACCGTAACCCTAACCCTAAATCCTAACTCTAACCCGAACCCTAACCCTAACCCTACCCTAACCCTAACCCTAACTCGAACCCTAACCCTAACCCTAACCCGAACCCTAACCCTAACCCTAACACGAACCCTAACCCGAACCCTAACCCTAACCCTAACCCTAAACCGAACCCTAACCCTAACCCTACCCGGAACCCTAACCCTAACCCTAACCCGAACTCGAACCCTAACCCCTTACCCTAATCCTAACCCTAACCCGAACCCTAACCCGAACCCTAACCCTAACCCTAACCCCGAACCCGAACACTCACCCTAACCCTAACCCTAACCCGAACGCTAACCCGAAACCTCACCCGAACCCCAACCCTATCACGAACCCGAACCCGAACCCTAACCCTAACCCTAACCCGAACCCTAATCCTAACGCGAACCCTAACCCTAAACCTAACCCTAACCCGAACCCTAACCCTAAACCTAACTCTAACCCTAAACCTAACCCTAACCCGAACCCTAACCCGAACCCTAACCCTAATACTAACCCGAACCCTAACCCGAACCCTAACCCGAACCCGAACCCTAAACCAAAACCTAACCCTAACCCTAACCCGAAACCTAACCCTAACCCAAACCCGAAACCTAACCCTAACCCGAACCCTAACCCGAACCCTAACCTGAAACCTAACCCGAAACCTAACCCGAACACTAAGCCGAACCCTAACCCTAACACTAACGCTAATGCTAAGCCTAACCCGAACCCTAAAACTAACCCTAATCCTAACCCGAACCCTAACCCTAACCCGAACCCTAACCCTAACCCTAACCCGAACCCTAACACGAACCCTAACCCGAACCCTAACCCTAACCCTAAACCGAACCCTAACCTTCACCCTAACCCTAAACCTAACCCTAAAACCTAACCCTAACCCTAACCCTAACCCTAACCCGAACCCTAACACTAACCCTAACCCGAACCCTAACCCTAACCCTAACCCTAAACCTAACCCGAACCCGAACCCTAAACCTAACCCTAACCCTAACCCCTAACCCTAACCCGAACCCTAAACCTAACCCTAACCCGAACCCTAACCCGAACCCTAACCCTAACCCTAACATTAACCCTAACCCTAACCCGAACCCTAACCCTAAACCTAACCCTAACCCTAACCCTAATCCTAACCCGAACCCTAACCCGAACCCTAACCCTAACCCTAACCCTAACCCGAACCCTAACCCTAACCCGAACCCGAACCCGAACCCTAACACGAAACCTAACCCGAACCCTAACCCTAACCCTAAACCGAACACTAACCCTAACCCTAACCCGAACCCTAAACCTAACCCTAACCCGAACCCTAACCCGAATCCTAACCCGAACCCTAAACCTAAACCCGAACCCTAACCCTAACACGAACCATAAACCGAACCCTAAACCTAACCCTAACCCGAACCCTAATCCGAACCCTAACCCTATACCTAACCCTAACCCTAACCCTAACCCAAACCCTAACCCGAACCCTAAACCTATCCATAACCCTAACCCTAAACCGAACCCTATCCCTAACCCTAACCCTAACCCGAACCCGAACCCTAACTCGAACCCGAACCCTAACCCGAACCCGAACCCGAACCCTAACCCGAACCCGAACCCGAACCCTAACCCTAACCCTAACCTGAACCCTAACCCTAAACCTAACCCTAACCCTAACCCTAACCCGAACCCTAACCCTAACCCTAACTCTAACCCTAAACCTAACCCTAACCCGAACCCTAACCCTAACCATAAACCGAACCCTAACCCGAACGCTTACCCGAACCCTAACCCTAACCCTAAACCTAACCATCACCCGAACCCTAACCCTAACCCGAACCCTAAACCGAACCCTAACCCTAAACTTAACCCGAACCCTAACCCGAACACTAACCCGAACCCTAACCCGAACCCTAACCCTAACCTTAACCCTAACCCTAACCCCTAACCCTAACCCTAACCCTAACCCTAAACCTAAACCTAACCCTAATCCGAACCCTAACCCTAACCCTAACCCTCACACTAAACCGAACCCTAACCCTAAACCTAACCCTAACCCAAACCCTAAACCTAACCCGAACCCTAACCCTAAACCGAACCCTAACCCTAACCCTAACACGAACCCGAACCCTAACCCGAATCCGAACCCTAACCCGAACCCTAACCATAACCCTAACCCGAACCCTAACCCTTACCTGAACCCTAACACGAACCCGAACCCGTACCCTAACCCGAAACCTAACCCGAAACATAAACCGAACCCTAAGCCGAATCCTAACACTAACCCTAACCCGAACCCTAACCCGAACCCTAACCCTAACCCTAACCCGAATCCTAACCCTAACCCTAACCCAAACCCTAACCCGAACCCTAACCCTAACCCTAACCCTAACCCTAACCCGATACCTAACCCTAACCGTAACCCGAACCCTAACCCGAACTCGAACCCTAACCCTACACCGAACCCGAACCCAAACCATAACCCTAACCCTAACCCTAACGCGAACCCTAACCCTAAACCTAACCCTAACCCTAATCCGAACCCTAACCCTAACCCTAAACCGAACCCGAACCCTAACACGAACCCGAACCCTAATCCGAACTCTAACACAAACCCTAACCCGAACCCTAACCCTAACCCGAACCCAACCCGAACCCTAACCCTAACCCTAACCCGAACGATAACCCGAACCTTAACACGAACCCTAACCCTTACCCTAAACCGAGCCCTAACCTTAACCCTAACCCGAACCCTAACCCTAACCGTAACCCAATCCCTAACCTGAACCCTAAACCTAACCCTAACCCTAACCCTAACCCCTAACACTAACCCTAACCCTAACCCTAACCCTAACACTAAATCCTAACCCTAACCCTAACACTAACCCTAACTCGAACCCTAACCCTAACACTAGCCGAACCCTAACCCTGACCCTAACCCGAACCCTAACCCGAAACCTAACCCTAACCCTAACCCTAAACCGAACCCTAACCCTAACCCTACCCGGAACCCTAACCCTAACCCTAAACCGAACCCGAACCCTAACCCCTTACCCTAATCCTAACCCTAACCCGAACCCTAACCCGAACCCTAACCCTAACCCCGAACCCGAACCCTAACCCTAAACCTAACCCTAACCCGAACGCTAACCTGAACCCTAACCCGAACCCCAAACCTAACCCTAACCCGAACCCTAACCCTAACCCTAACCCGAAACCTAATCCTAACCCGAACCCTAACCCTAACCCTAACCCAAACCCTAACCCGAACACTAAACCTAACCCTGACCCGACCCCTAACCCGAACCCTAACACGAACCCTAACCCTAAACCTAATCCTAACTCGAACCCTAACCCTAACCCTAACCCGAACCCTAACCCTAACCCGAACCCTAACCCTAACCCTAACCCGAACCCTAACCCTAACCCGAACCCGAAACCTAACCCTAACCCGAAACCTAACCCGAACCCAACCCTAACCCGAACCCTAACCCTAACCCGAAACCTAACCCTAAACCTAACCCTAACCCTAACCCTAAACCTAACCCTAACCCTAACTCGAACCCTAACCCGAACCCTAACCCTAACCCTAATCCTAACCCTAAAACCTAACCCTAACCCGAACCCTAACCCTAACCCGAACCCTAACCCTAACCCTAACCCGAACACTAACCCTAACTCTAACCCGAACCCTAACCCTAACCCCTAACCCTAACCCGAACCCTAACCCTAACTCGAACACTAACCCTAACCCTAAACCGAACCCTAACCCTAACCCTAACCCTAACCCGAACCCTAAAACTAAACCTAACCCTAACCCTAACCCTAACACTAACCCTAACCCTAACCCGAACCCTAACCCGAACCCTAACCCTAACCCTAACCCGAACCCTAACCCTAACCTTAAACCTAACCCTAACCCGAACACTAACCCTAACCCTAACCCTAACGCGAATTCTAACCCTAACCCTAACCCGAACCCTAACCCTAACCCGAACCCTAACCCTAAACCGAACCTTAACCCTAACCCTAACCCTAACCCGAACCCTAAGCCGAACCCTAACAATAAACCTAACCCTAAACCGAACCACAACCCTAACCCTAAACCTAACCCTAACCCTAACCCTAATCCGAACACTAACCCTAACCCTAAACCGAACCCGAACCCTAACACGAACCCGAACCCTAACCCGAAATCTAACACTAACCCTAACCCGAACCCTAACCCTAACCCGAACCCAACCCGAACCCTAAACCTAACCCTAACACAAAACATAACCCGAACCCTAACCCGAACCCTAACCGTTACCCTAACCCGAGCCCTAACCCTAACCCTAACCGGAACCCTAACCCTAACCCTAACACAAACCCTAAACTGAACACTAAACCTAACCCTACCCCTAACCCTAACCCCTAACCCTAACCCTAACCCTAACCCTAACCCTAAATCCTAACTCTAACCCGAACCCTAACCCTAAAACTAACCCTAACCCTAAACCTAACTCGAACCCTAACCCTAACTCTAACCCGAACCCTAACCCTAACCCTAACCCGAACCCTAACCCGAACCCTAACCCTAAACCGAACCCTAACCCTAACCCTAACCCGAACACTAACCCTAACCCTAACCCGAACCCTAACCCTAACCCCTAACCCTAACCCGAACCCTAACCCTAACTGGAACACTAACCCTAACACTAAACCGAACCCTAACCCTAACCCTAACCCTAACCCGAACCCTAAACCTAAACCTAACCCTAACACTAACCCTAACACTAACCCTAACCCTAACCCGAACCCTAACCCGAACCCTAACCCTAACCCTAACCCTAACCCTAACACTAACCCGAACCCTAACCCGAACCCTAACCCTAACCCTAACCCTAACCCGAAACCGAACCTTCAACCGAAACCTAACCCTAACCCTAACCCGAACCCTAAACCTAAACCGAAACCGAACCATAACCCTAACCCGAACCCTAACCCGAAACCTAACCCGAACCATAACCCGAACCCTAAACCGAACCCTAACCCTAACCCTAACCCGAAACCTAACCCGAACCCTAATCCTAACCGTAACCCGAACCCTTACCCTAACCTTAAACCTAACCCTAACCCGAAACCTAACCCTAACCCTAACCCTAACGCGAATTCTAACCCGAACCCTAACCCGAACCCTAACCCGAACCCTAACCCTAACCTGAACCCTAACCCTAAACCGAACCTTAACCCTAACCCTAACCCTAACCCGAACCCTAAGCCGAACCCTAACCCTAACCCTAACCCTTAACCGAACCACAACCCTAACCCTAAACCTAACCCTAACCCTAACCCTAATCCGAATCCTAACCCTAACCCTAAACCGAACCCGAACCCTAACACGAACCCGAACCCTAACCCGAAATCTAACACTAACCCTAACCCGAACCCTAACCCTAACCCGAACCCAACCCGAACCCTAAACCTAACCCTAACACAAAACATAACCCGAACCCTAACCCGAACCCTAACCCTTACCCTAACCCGAGCCCTAACCCTAACCCTAACCCGAACCCTAACACTAACCCTAACACAAACCCTAACCTGAACCCTAAACCTAACCCTACCCCTAACCCTAACCCCTAACCCTAACCCTAACCCTAACCCTAACCCTAACCCTAAATCCTAACTCTAATCCGAACCCTAACCCTAACCCTAACCCTAACCCTAAACCTAACTCGAACCCTAACCCTAACCCTAACCCGAACCCTAACCCTAACCCTAACCCAAACCCTAACCCGAACCCTAACCCTAACCCTAACCCTAACCCTAAACCGAACCCTAAACCTAACCCTACCTGGAACCCTAACCCTAACCCTAACCCGAACACGAACCCTAACCCCTTACCCTAATCCTAACCCTAACCCGAACGGTAACCCGAACCCTAACCCTAACAGTAACCCCGAACCCGAACCCTCACCCTAACCCTAACCCTAACCCGAATGCTAACCCGAACCCTCACCCTAACCCCAACCCTAACCCTAAACCGAACCCGAACCCTAACCCTAACCCTAACCCGAACCCTAATCCTAACCAGAACCCTAACCCTAAACCTAACCCTAACCCGAAACCTAACCCTAAACCTAACTCTAACCCTAAACCTAACCCTAACCCGAACCCTAACCCGAACCCTAACCCTAATACTAACCCGAACCCTAACCCGAACCCTAACCCGAACCCGAACCCTAAACCAAAACCTAACCCTAACCCTAACCCGAAACCTAAACCTAAACCAAACCCGAACCCTAACCCTAACCCGAACTCTAACCCGAACCCTAACCTGAAACCTAACCCGAAACCTAACCCGAACCCTAAACCGAACCCTAACCCTAACCCTAACGCTAACCCTAACCCTAACCCGAACCCTAAACCTAACCCTAATCCTAACCCGAACCCTAACCCTAACCCGAACCCTAACCCTAACCCTAACCCGAACCCTAACACGAACCCTAACCCGAACCCTAACCCTAACCCTAACCCGAACCCTAACCCTCACCCTAACCCTAACCCTAACCCTAAAACCTAACCCTAACCCTAACCCTAACCCTAACCCGAACCCTAACGCTAACCCTAAACCGAACCCTAACCCTAACCCTAAACCTAACCCGAACCCTAACCCTAACCCTAACCCTAACCCTAACCCTAACCCGAACCCTAAACCTAACCCTACCCGGAACCCTAACCCTAACCCTAACCCAACCCGAACCCACACCCCTTACCCTAATCCTAAACCTAACCCGAACCCTAACCCTAACCCTAACCCTAACCCTAACCCCGACCCGAACCCTCACCCTAACCCTAACCCTAACCCGAACGCTAACCCGAAACCTCACCCGAACCCCAACCCTAACCCTAACCCGAACCCGAACCCTAACCCTAACCCTAACCCGAACCCTAATCCTAACCCGAACCCTAACCCTAACCCTAAACCTACCCCGAACCCTAACCCTAACCCTAACCCGACCCCTAACCCGAACCCTAACACGAACCCTAACCCTAACCCTAACCCTAACCCGAACCCTAACCCTAACCCGAACCCTAACCCTAACCCTAACCCGAACCCTAACCCTAACCCGAACCCGAAACCTAACCCTAACCCGAAACCTAACCCGAACCCAACCCTAACACGAACCCTAACCCTAACCCGAACCCTAACCCTAACCCTACCCTAACCCTAACCCTAACCCTAACCCTAACCCTAACCCTAACCCTAACCCTAACCTTAAACCCTAACCCTAACCCTAACCCTAACCCTAACCCTAAAACGTAACCCTAACCCGAACCTTAACCCTAACCCGAACCCTAACCCTAACCATAACCCGAACACTAACCCTAACCCTAACCCGAACCCTAACCCTAACCCCTAACCCTAACCCGAACCCTAACCCTAACTCGAACACTAACCCTAACCCTAAACCGAACCCGAACCCTAACACGAACCCGAACCCTAACCCGAAATCTAATCCTAACCCGAACCCAATCCGAACCCTAAACCTAACCCTAACCCGAACCCTAACCCGAACCCTAACCCGAACTCTAACCCTTACCCTAACCCGAGCCCTAACCCTAACCCTAACCCGAACCCTAGCCCTAACCCTAACACTAACCCTAACCTGAAACCTAAACCTAACCCTAACCCTAAACCTAACCCCTAACCCTAACCCTAACCCTAACCGTAACCCTAACCCTAAATCCTAACTCTAACCCGAACCCTAACCCTAACCCTACCCTAACCCTAACCCTAACTCGAACCCTAACCCTAACCCTAACCCGAACCCTAACCCTAACCCTAACACGAACCCTAACCCGAACCCTAACACTAACCCTAACCCTAAACCGAACCCTAACCCTAACCCTACCCGGAACCCTAACCCTAACCCTAACCCGAACTCGAACCCTAACCCCTTACCCTAATCCTAACCCTAACCCGAACCCTAACCCGAACCCTAACCCTAACCCTAACCCCGAACCCGAACACTCACCCTAACCCTAACCCTAACCCGAACGCTAACCCGAAACCTCACCCGAACCCCAACCCTATCCCGAACCCGAACCCGAACCCTAACCCTAACCCTAACCCGAACCCTAATCCTAACGCGAACCCTAACCCTAAACCTAACCCTAACCCGAACCCTAACCCTAAACCTAACTCTAACCCTAAACCTAACCCTAACCCGAACCCTAACCCGAACCCTAACCCTAATACTAACCCGAACCCTAACCCGAACCCTAACCCGAACCCGAACCCTAAACCAAAACCTAACCCTAACCCTAACCCGAAACCTAACCCTAACCCAAACCCGAAACCTAACCCTAACCCGAACCCTAACCCGAACCCTAACCTGAAACCTAACCCGAAACCTAACCCGAACACTAAGCCGAACCCTAACCCTAACACTAACGCTAATGCTAAGCCTAACCCGAACCCTAAAACTAACCCTAATCCTAACCCGAACCCTAACCCTAACCCGAACCCTAACCCTAACCCCAACCCGAACCCTAACACGAACCCTAACCCGAACCCTAACCCTAACCCTAAACCGAACCCTAACCTTCACCCTAACCCTAAACCTAACCCTAAAACCTAACCCTAACCCTAACCCTAACCCTAACCCGAACCCTAACACTAACCCTAACCCGAACCCTAACCCTAACCCTAACCCTAAACCTAACCCGAACCCGAACCCTAAACCTAACCCTAACCCTAACCCCTAACCCTAACCCGAACCCTAAACCTAACCCTAACCCGAACCCTAACCCGAACCCTAACCCTAACCCTAACATTAACCCTAACCCTAACCCGAACCCTAACCCTAAACCTAACCCTAACCCTAACCCTAATCCTAACCCGAACCCTAACCCGAACCCTAACCCTAACCCTAACCCTAACCCGAACCCTAACCCTAACCCGAACCCGAACCCGAACCCTAACACGAAACCTAACCCGAACCCTAACCCTAACCCTAAACCGAACACTAACCCTAACCCTAACCCGAACCCTAAACCTAACCCTAACCCGAACCCTAACCCGAATCCTAACCCGAACCCTAAACCTAAACCCGAACCCTAACCCTAACACGAACCATAAACCGAACCCTAAACCTAAACCTAACCCGAACCCTAATCCGAACCCTAACCCTATACCTAACCCTAACCCTAACCCTAACCCAAACCCTAACCCGAACCCTAAACCTATCCATAACCCTAACCCTAAACCGAACCCTATCCCTAACCCTAACCCTAACCCGAACCCGAACCCTAACTCGAACCCGAACCCTAACCCGAACCCGAACCCGAACCCTAACCCGAACCCGAACCCGAACCCTAACCCTAACCCTAACCTGAACCCTAACCCTAAACCTAACCCTAACCCTAACCCTAACCCGAACCCTAACCCTAACCCTAACTCTAACCCTAAACCTAACCCTAACCCGAACCCTAACCCTAACCATAAACCGAACCCTAACCCGAACGCTTACCCGAACCCTAACCCTAACCCTAAACCTAACCATCACCCGAACCCTAACCCTAACCCGAACCCTAAACCGAACCCTAACCCTAAACTTAACCCGAACCCTAACCCGAACACTAACCCGAACCCTAACCCGAACCCTAACCCTAACCTTAACCCTAACCCTAACCCCTAACCCTAACCCTAACCCTAACCCTAAACCTAAACCTAACCCTAATCCGAACCCTAACCCTAACCCTAACCCTCACACTAAACCGAACCCTAACCCTAAACCTAACCCTAACCCAAACCCTAAACCTAACCCGAACCCTAACCCTAAACCGAACCCTAACCCTAACCCTAACACGAACCCGAACCCTAACCCGAATCCGAACCCTAACCCGAACCCTAACCATAACCCTAACCCGAACCCTAACCCTTACCTGAACCCTAACACGAACCCGAACCCGTACCCTAACCCGAAACCTAACCCGAAACATAAACCGAACCCTAAGCCGAATCCTAACACTAACCCTAACCCGAACCCTAACCCGAACCCTAACCCTAACCCTAACCCGAATCCTAACCCTAACCCTAACCCAAACCCTAACCCGAACCCTAACCCTAACCCTAACCCTAACCCTAACCCGATACCTAACCCTAACCGTAACCCGAACCCTAACCCGAACTCGAACCCTAACCCTACACCGAACCCGAACCCAAACCATAACCCTAACCCTAACCCTAACGCGAACCCTAACCCTAAACCTAACCCTAACCCTAATCCGAACCCTAACCCTAACCCTAAACCGAACCCGAACCCTAACACGAACCCGAACCCTAATCCGAACTCTAACACAAACCCTAACCCGAACCCTAACCCTAACCCGAACCCAACCCGAACCCTAACCCTAACCCTAACCCGAACGATAACCCGAACCTTAACACGAACCCTAACCCTTACCCTAAACCGAGCCCTAACCTTAACCCTAACCCGAACCCTAACCCTAACCGTAACCCAATCCCTAACCTGAACCCTAAACCTAACCCTAACCCTAACCCTAACCCCTAACACTAACCCTAACCCTAACCCTAACCCTAACACTAAATCCTAACCCTAACCCTAACACTAACCCTAACTCGAACCCTAACCCTAACACTAGCCGAACCCTAACCCTGACCCTAACCCGAACCCTAACCCGAAACCTAACCCTAACCCTAACCCTAAACCGAACCCTAACCCTAACCCTACCCGGAACCCTAACCCTAACCCTAAACCGAACCCGAACCCTAACCCCTTACCCTAATCCTAACCCTAACCCGAACCCTAACCCGAACCCTAACCCTAACCCCGAACCCGAACCCTAACCCTAACCCTAACCCTAACCCGAACGCTAACCTGAACCCTAACCCGAACCCCAAACCTAACCCTAACCCGAACCCTAACCCTAACCCTAACCCGAAACCTAATCCTAACCCGAACCCTAACCCTAACCCTAACCCAAACCCTAACCCGAACACTAAACCTAACCCTGACCCGACCCCTAACCCGAACCCTAACACGAACCCTAACCCTAACCCTAATCCTAACTCGAACCCTAACCCTAACCCTAACCCGAACCCTAACCCTAACCCGAACCCTAACCCTAACCCTAACCCGAACCCTAACCCTAACCCGAACCCGAAACCTAACCCTAACCCGAAACCTAACCCGAACCCAACCCTAACCCGAACCCTAACCCTAACCCGAAACCTAACCCTAAACCTAACCCTAACCCTAACCCTAAACCTAACCCTAACCCTAACTCGAACCCTAACCCGAACCCTAACCCTAACCCTAATCCTAACCCTAAAACCTAACCCTAACCCGAACCCTAACCCTAACCCGAACCCTAACCCTAACCCTAACCCGAACACTAACCCTAACCCTAACCCGAACCCTAACCCTAACCCCTAACCCTAACCCGAACCCTAACCCTAACTCGAACACTAACCCTAACCCTAAACCGAACCCTAACCCTAACCCTAACCCTAACCCGAACCCTAAAACTAAACCTAACCCTAACCCTAACCCTAACACTAACCCTAACCCTAACCCGAACCCTAACCCGAACCCTAACCCTAACCCTAACCCGAACCCTAACCCTAACCTTAAACCTAACCCTAACCCGAACACTAACCCTAACCCTAACCCTAACGCGAATTCTAACCCTAACCCTAACCCGAACCCTAACCCTAACCCGAACCCTAACCCTAAACCGAACCTTAACCCTAACCCTAACCCTAACCCGAACCCTAAGCCGAACCCTAACCCTAAACCTAACCCTAAACCGAACCACAACCCTAACCCTAAACCTAACCCTAACCCTAACCCTAATCCGAACACTAACCCTAACCCTAAACCGAACCCGAACCCTAACACGAACCCGAACCCTAACCCGAAATCTAACACTAACCCTAACCCGAACCCTAACCCTAACCCGAACCCAACCCGAACCCTAAACCTAACCCTAACACAAAACATAACCCGAACCCTAACCCGAACCCTAACCGTTACCCTAACCCGAGCCCTAACCCTAACCCTAACCGGAACCCTAACCCTAACCCTAACACAAACCCTAAACTGAACACTAAACCTAACCCTACCCCTAACCCTAACCCCTAACCCTAACCCTAACCCTAACCCTAACCCTAAATCCTAACTCTAACCCGAACCCTAACCCTAACACTAACCCTAACCCTAAACCTAACTCGAACCCTAACCCTAACTCTAACCCGAACCCTAACCCTAACCCTAACCCGAACCCTAACCCGAACCCTAACCCTAAACCGAACCCTAACCCTAACCCTAACCCGAACACTAACCCTAACCCTAACCCGAACCCTAACCCTAACCCCTAACCCTAACCCGAACCCTAACCCTAACTGGAACACTAACCCTAACACTAAACCGAACCCTAACCCTAACCCTAACCCTAACCCGAACCCTAAACCTAAACCTAACCCTAACCCTAACCCTAACACTAACCCTAACCCTAACCCGAACCCTAACCCGAACCCTAACCCTAACCCTAACCCTAACCCTAACACTAACCCGAACCCTAACCCGAACCCTAACCCTAACCCTAACCCTAACCCGAAACCGAACCTTCAACCGAAACCTAACCCTAACCCTAACCCGAACCCTAAACCTAAACCGAAACCGAACCATAACCCTAACCCGAACCCTAACCCGAAACCTAACCCGAACCATAACCCGAACCCTAAACCGAACCCTAACCCTAACCCTAACCCGAAACCTAACCCGAACCCTAATCCTAACCGTAACCCGAACCCTTACCCTAACCTTAAACCTAACCCTAACCCGAAACCTAACCCTAACCCTAACCCTAACGCGAATTCTAACCCGAACCCTAACCCGAACCCTAACCCAAACCCTAACCCTAACCTGAACCCTAACCCTAAACCGAACCTTAACCCTAACCCTAACCCTAACCCGAACCCTAAGCCGAACCCTAACCCTAACCCTAACCCTTAACCGAACCACAACCCTAACCCTAAACCTAACCCTAACCCTAACCCTAATCCGAATCCTAACCCTAACCCTAAACCGAACCCGAACCCTAACACGAACCCGAACCCTAACCCGAAATCTAACACTAACCCTAACCCGAACCCTAACCCTAACCCGAACCCAACCCGAACCCTAAACCTAACCCTAACACAAAACATAAACCGAACCCTAACCCGAACCCTAACCCTTACCCTAACCCGAGCCCTAACCCTAACCCTAACCCGAACCCTAACACTAACCCTAACACAAACCCTAACCTGAACCCTAAACCTAACCCTACCCCTAACCCTAACCCCTAACCCTAACCCTAACCCTAACCCTAACCCTAACCCTAAATCCTAACTCTAATCCGAACCCTAACCCTAACCCTAACCCTAACCCTAAACCTAACTCGAACCCTAACCCTAACCCTAACCCGAACCCTAACCCTAACCCTAACCCGAACCCTAACCCGAACCCTACCCTAACCCTAACCCTAACCCTAAACCGAACCCTAAACCTAACCCTACCTGGAACCCTAACCCTAACCCTAACCCGAACACGAACCCTAACCCCTTACCCTAATCCTAACCCTAACCCGAACGGTAACCCGAACCCTAACCCTAACAGTAACCCCGAACCCGAACCCTCACCCTAACCCTAACCCTAACCCGAACGCTAACCCGAACCCTCACCCTAACCCCAACCCTAACCCTAAACCGAACCCGAACCCTAACCCT
>JAVLSZ010000015.1:582500-585000 GCA_032313775.1 Urocyon cinereoargenteus | reverse complement strand
AACCCTAACCCGAACCCTAACCCTAACCCCGAACCCGAACCCTAACCCTAACCCTAACCCTAACCCGAACGCTAACCTGAACCCTAACCCGAACCCCAAACCTAACCCTAACCCGAACCCTAACCCTAACCCTAACCCGAAACCTAATCCTAACCCGAACCCTAACCCTAACCCTAACCCAAACCCTAACCCGAACACTAAACCTAACCCTGACCCGACCCCTAACCCGAACCCTAACACGAACCCTAACCCTAAACCTAATCCTAACTCGAACCCTAACCCTAACCCTAACCCGAACCCTAACCCTAACCCGAACCCTAACCCTAACCCTAACCCGAACCCTAACCCTAACCCGAACCCGAAACCTAACCCTAACCCGAAACCTAACCCGAACCCAACCCTAACCCGAACCCTAACCCTAACCCGAAACCTAACCCTAAACCTAACCCTAACCCTAACCCTAAACCTAACCCTAACCCTAACTCGAACCCTAACCCGAACCCTAACCCTAACCCTAATCCTAACCCTAAAACCTAACCCTAACCCGAACCCTAACCCTAACCCGAACCCTAACCCTAACCCTAACCCGAACACTAACCCTAACCCTAACCCGAACCCTAACCCTAACCCCTAACCCTAACCCGAACCCTAACCCTAACTCGAACACTAACCCTAACCCTAAACCGAACCCTAACCCTAACCCTAACCCTAACCCGAACCCTAAAACTAAACCTAACCCTAACCCTAACCCTAACACTAACCCTAACCCTAACCCGAACCCTAACCCGAACCCTAACCCTAACCCTAACCCGAACCCTAACCCTAACCTTAAACCTAACCCTAACCCGAACACTAACCCTAACCCTAACCCTAACGCGAATTCTAACCCTAACCCTAACCCGAACCCTAACCCTAACCCGAACCCTAACCCTAAACCGAACCTTAACCCTAACCCTAACCCTAACCCGAACCCTAAGCCGAACCCTAACCCTAAACCTAACCCTAAACCGAACCACAACCCTAACCCTAAACCTAACCCTAACCCTAACCCTAATCCGAACCCTAACCCTAACCCTAAACCGAACCCGAACCCTAACACGAACCCGAACCCTAACCCGAAATCTAACACTAACCCTAACCCGAACCCTAACCCTAACCCGAACCCAACCCGAACCCTAAACCTAACCCTAACACAAAACATAACCCGAACCCTAACCCGAACCCTAACCGTTACCCTAACCCGAGCCCTAACCCTAACCCTAACCGGAACCCTAACCCTAACCCTAACACAAACCCTAACCTGAACACTAAACCTAACCCTACCCCTAACCCTAACCCCTAACCCTAACCCTAACCCTAACCCTAACCCTAAATCCTAACTCTAACCCGAACCCTAACCCTAACACTAACCCTAACCCTAAACCTAACTCGAACCCTAACCCTAACTCTAACCCGAACCCTAACCCTAACCCTAACCCGAACCCTAACCCGAACCCTAACCCTAAACCGAACCCTAACCCTAACCCTAACCCGAACACTAACCCTAACCCTAACCCGAACCCTAACCCTAACCCCTAACCCTAACCCGAACCCTAACCCTAACTGGAACACTAACCCTAACACTAAACCGAACCCTAACCCTAACCCTAACCCTAACCCGAACCCTAAACCTAAACCTAACCCTAACCCTAACCCTAACACTAACCCTAACCCTAACCCGAACCCTAACCCGAACCCTAACCCTAACCCTAACTCTAACCCTAACACTAACCCGAACCCTAACCCGAACCCTAACCCTAACCCTAACCCTAACCCGAAACCGAACCTTCAACCGAAACCTAACCCTAACCCTAACCCGAACCCTAAACCTAAACCGAAACCGAACCATAACCCTAACCCGAACCCTAACCCGAAACCTAACCCGAACCCTAACCCGAACCCTAAACCGAACCCTAACCCTAACCCTAACCCGAAACCTAACCCGAAACCTAATCCTAACCCTAACCCGAACCCTTACCCTAACCTTAAACCTAACCCTAACCCGAAACCTAACGCTAACCCTAACCCTAACGCGAATTCTAACCCTAACCCTAACCCGAACCCTAACCCGAACCCTAACCCTAACCTGAACCCTAACCCTAAACCGAACCTTAACCCTAACCCTAACCCTAACCCGAACCGTAAGCCGAACCCTAACCCTAACCCTAACCCTTAACCGAACCACAACCCTAACCCTAAACCTAACCCTAACCCTAACCCTAATCCGAATCCTAACCCTAACCCTAAACCGAACCCGAACCCTAACACGAACCCGAACCCTAACCCGAAATCTAACACTAACCCTAACCCGAACCCTAACCCTAACCCGAACCCAACCCGAACCCTAAACCTAACCCTAACACAAAACATAACCCGAACCCTAACCCGAACCCTAACCCTTACCCTAACCCGAGCCCTAACCCTAACCCTAACCCGAACCCTAACACTAACCCTAACACAA
>JAVLSZ010000015.1:560000-562500 GCA_032313775.1 Urocyon cinereoargenteus | reverse complement strand
CCTAACCCGAACCCTAAACCTAACCATAACCCTAACCCTAAACCGAACCCTATCCCTAACCCTAACCATAACCCGAACCCGAACCCTAACCCGAACCCGAACCCTAACCCGAACCCGAACCCTAACCCGAACCCGAACCCGAACCCTAACCCTAACCCTAACCTGAACCCTAACCCTAAACCTAACCCTAACCTAAACCTAACCCGAACCCTAACCCTAACCCTAACTCTAACCCTAAACCTAACCCTAACCCGAACCCTAACCCTAACCCTAAACCGAACCCTAACCCGAACGCTAACCCGAACCCTAACCCTAACCCTAACCATAACCATAACCCGAACCCTAACCTAACCCGAATCCTAACCCGAACCCTAACCCTAAACCTAACCCGAACCCTAACCCGAACACTAACCCGAAACCTAACCGTAACACTAACCCGAACCCTAACCCGAACCCTAACCCTAACCTTAACCCTAACCCTAACCCCTAACCCTAACCCGAACCCTAACCCTAAACCTGAACCTAACCCTAATACGAACCCTAACCCTAACCCTAACCCTCACCCTAAACCGAACCCTAACCCTAAACCTAACCCTAACCCGAACCCTAAATCTAACACGAACCCTAACCCTAACCCGAACCCTAACCCTAACCCTAACACGAACCCGAACCCTAACCCGAACCCGAACCCTAACCCGAACCCTAACCATAACCCTAACCCGAACCCTAACCCTTACCCGAACCCTAACACGAACCCGAACCCGTACCCTAACCCGAAACCTAACCCGAAACCTAAACCGAACCCTAACCCGAATCCTAACCCTAACCCTAACCCGAACCCTAACCCTAACCCGAACCCTAACCCGAACCCTAACCCGAACCCTAACCCGATGCCTAAACCGAACCCTAACCCTAACACTAACCCTAACCCGAACCCTAACCCGAAACCTAACCCTAACCCTAACCCGAACCCTAACCCTAACCTTAAACCTAACCCTAACCCGAACCCTAACCCTAACCCTAACCCTAACCCTAACCCTAACGCGAACCCTAAACCTAACCCTAACCCTAACCCTAATCCGAACCCTAACCCTAACCCTAAACCGAACCCGAACCCTTACCCGAACCCTAACCCTAACCCTAAACCGAACCCTAACCCGAACGCTAACCCGAACCCTAACCCTAACCCTAACCATAACCATAACCCAAACCCTAACCTAACCCGAATCCTAACCCGAACCCTAACCCTAAACCTAACCCGAACCCTAACCCGAACACTAACCCGAACCCTAACCGTAACACTAACCCGAACCCTAACCCGAACCCTAACCCTAACCTTAACCCTAACCCCTAACCGTAACCCGAACCCTAAACCTAACCCTGAACCTAACCCTAATACGAACACTAACCCTAACCCTAACCCTCACACTTAACCGAACCCTAACCCTAAACCTAACCCTAACCCGAACCCTAAACCTAACCCGAACCCTAACCCTAACCCGAACCCTAACCCTAACCCTAACACGAACCCGAACCCTAACCCGAACCCGAACCCTAACCCGAACCCTAACCATAACCCTAACCCGAACCCTAACCCTTACCCGAACCCTAACACGAACCCGAACCCGTACCCTAACCCGAAACCTAACCCGAAACCTAAACCGAACCATAACCCGAATCCTAACCCTAACCCTAACCCGAACCCTAACCCTACCCGAACCCTAACCCGAACCCTAACCCGATGCCTAAACCGAACCCTAACCCTAACCCTAACACGAACCCTAACCCGCAACCTAACCCTAACCCTAACCCGAACCCTAAACCTAACCTTAAACCTAACCCTAACCCGAACCCTAACCCTAACCCTAACCCTAACCCTAACGCGAACCCTAAACCTAACCCTAACCCTAACCCTAATCCGAACCCTAACCCTAACCCTAAACCGAACCCGAACCCTAACACGAACCCGAACCCTAACCCGAACTCTAACCCTAACCCTAACCCGAACCCAAACCCTAACCCGAACCCAACCCGAACCCTAACCCTAACCCTAACCCTAACCCGAACCATAACCCGAAACTTAACCCGAACCCTAACCCTTGCCCTAACCCGAGCCCTAACCTTAACCCTAACCCGAACCCTAACCCTAACCGTAACCCAAACCCTAACCTGAACCCTAAACCTAACCCTAACCCTAACCCTAACCTTAACCCCTAACACTCACCCTAACCCTAACCCTAACCCTAACCCTAAATCCTAACCCTAACCCTAACACTAAACCTAACTCGAACCCTAACCCTAACCCTAGCCGAACCCTAACCCTAACCCTAACCCGAACCCTAACCCGAAACCTAACCCTAACCCTAACCCTAAACCGAACCCTAACCCTAACCCTACCCGGAACCCTAACCCTAACCCTAACCCGAACCCGAACCCTAACCCCTTACCCTAATCCTAACCCTAACCCGAACCCTAACCCGAACCCTAACCCTAACCCTAA
>JAVLSZ010000015.1:550000-555000 GCA_032313775.1 Urocyon cinereoargenteus | reverse complement strand
GAACCCGAACCCGAACCCTAACCCGAACCCTAAACCGAACCCTAACCCTAACCCTAACCCGAACCCTAAACCGAACCCTAACCCTAACCCTAAACCGTACCCTAACCCTAACCTTAAACCTAAGCCTAACCCGAACCCTAAACCTAACCCTAACCCTAACCCTAACGCGAATTCTAACCCTAACCCTAACCCGAACCCTAACCCGAACCCTAACCCTAACCCGAACCTTAACACTAACCCTAACCCTAACCCGAACCCTAAGCCGAACCCTAACCCTAACCCTAACCCTAACCCGAACCACAACCCTAACCCTAAACCTAACCCTAACCCTAACCCTAATCCGAACCCTAACCCTAACCCTAAACCGAACCCGAACCCTAAAACGAACCCGAAACCTAACCCGAAATCTAACACTAACCCTAACCCGAACCCTAACCCTAACCCGAACCCAACCCGAACCCTAATCCTAACCCTAACCCAAACCATAACCCGAACCCTAACCCGAACCCTAACTCTTACCCTAACCCGAGCCCTAAACCTAACCCTAACCCGAACCCTAACCCTAACCCTAACACAAACCCTAACCTGAACCCTAAACCTAACTCTAACCCTAACCCTAACCCTAACCCCTAACCCTAAACCTAACCCTAACCCTAACCCTAACCCTAACCCTAAATCCTAACTCTAACCCGAACCCTAACCCTAACCCTAACCCTAACCCTAACTCGAACCCTAACCCTAACCCTAACCCGAACCCTAACCCTAACCCTAACCCGAACCCTAACCCGAACCCTAACCCTAACCCTAACCCTAACCCTAACACAAACCCTAACCCTAACCCTACCCGGAACACTAACCCTAACCCTAACCTGAACCTGAACCCTAACCCCTTACCCTAATCATAACCCTAACCCGAACCCTAACCCGAACCCTAAACCTAACCCTAACCCCGAACCCGAACCCTCACCCTAACCATAACCCTAACCCGAACGCTAACCCGAACCCTCACCCGAACCCCAACCCTAACCCTAACCCGAACCCGAAACCTAACCCTAACCCTAACCCGAACCCTAATCCTAACCCGAACCCTAACCCTAACCCTAACCCTAACCCGAACCCTAACCCTAACCCTAACCCGACCCCTAACCCGAACCCTAACACGAACCCTAACCCTAACCCTAACCCTAACCCGAACCCTAACCCTAACCCTAACCCGAACCCTAACCCTAACCCGAAACCTAACCCTAACCCTAATCCTAACCCGAACTCTAACCCTAACCCGAACCCGAAACCTAACCCTAACCCGAATCCTAACCCGAACCCAACCCTAACCCGAACCCTAACCCTAACCGGAACCCTAACCCTAAACCTAACCCTAACCCTAACCCTAAACCTAACCCTAACCCTAACCCGAACCCTAACCCGAACCCTAACCCTAACACTAACCCTAACCCTAACACTAACCCTAAACCTAACCCTAACCCTAACCCGAACCCTAACCCGAACCCTAACCCTAATCCTAACCCGAACCCTAACCCTAACCCTAACCCTAACCCTAAACCCTAACCCTAACCCGAACCCTAAACCTAACTCGAACACTAACCCTAACCCTAACCCGAACCCTAACCCTAACCCTAACCCTAACCCTAACCCAAACCCTAACCCTAAACCTAACCCTAACCCTAACCCTAACACTAACCCTAACCCTAACCCGAACCCTAACACGAACCCTAACCCTAACCCTAACCCGAACCCTAACCCGAACCCTAACCCGAACCCGAACCCGAACCCGAACCCTAATCCGAACCCTAACCCTAACCCTAAACCGAACCCGAACCCTAACACGAACCCGAACCCTAACCCGAACCCTAACACTAACCCTAACCCGAACCCTAACCCTACACCCGAACCCTAAACCGAACCCTAAACCTAACCCTAACCCGAACCCTAACCCGAACCCTAACCCGAACCCTAACCCTAACCCTAACCCGAGCCCTAACCCTAACCCTAACCTGAACCCTAACCCTAACCCGAACCCTAACCCGAACCCTAACCTGAACCTAAACCTAACCCTAACCCTAACCCAAACCCGAACCCTAACCCTAACTCTAACTCTAACCCTAAACCTAACCCTAAACCGAAACCTAACCCTAACCCTAACCCGAACCCTAACCCGAACCCTAACCCGAACCCTAACCCTAACCCTATCCCGAGCCCTAACCCTAACTCTAACCTGAACCCCAACCCTAACCCGAACCCTCACCCTAACCCTAACCCTAACCCTAACCCTAACCCTAACCATAAACCGAACCCTAACCCTAACTCTAACTCTAACCCTAAACCTAACCCTAACACGAAACCTAACCCTAACCCTAAACCGAACCCTAAACCGAACGCTAACCCGAACCCTAACCCTAACACTAACCCTAACCATAACCCGAACCCTAACCCTAACCCGAACCCTAACCCGAACCCTAACCCTAACCCTAACCCGAACCCTAACCCGAACACTAACCCGAACCCTAACACTAACCCGAACCCTAACCCGAACCCTAACCCTAAACTTAACAATAACCCTAACCAGTACCCTAACCCGAACCCTAACCCTAACCCTAAACCTAACCCTAATCCGAACCCTAACCCTAACCCTAACCCTAACCCTAACCCTAACCCTAACCCTAAACTTAACCCTAACCCTAAACCTAACCCTAACCCGAACCATAACCCGAACCCTAACCCTAACCCTAACCCTAACCCTAACCCGAAACCTAACCCTAAACCTAACCCGAACCCGAACGCTAACCCGAACCCGAACCCTAACCCGAAACCTAACCCTAACCCTAACCCGAACCCTAACCCTAACCCGAACCCTCACACGAACCCGAACCCGAACCCTAACCCGAAACCTAACCCGAACCCTAAACCAAACAATAACCCGAATCCTAACACTAACCCTAGCCCGAACCCTAACCGGAACCCTAACCCTAACCCTAACCCGAAACGTAACCCTAACCCTAACCCAAACCCTAACCCGAACCCTAACCCTAACCCTAACCCCAACCCTAACCCGAACCCTAACCCTAACCCTAACCCGAACCCGAACCCTAACCCTAACCAAAACGCTAACCCGAACCCTAAACCGAACCCCAACCCTAACCCTAACCCGAACCCGAACCCTAAACCTAACCCTAACCCGACCCCTAATCCTAACCCGAACCCTAACCCTAACCCTAACCCTAAGCCGAACCCTAACCCTAACCCTAACCCGAACCCTAACACGAACCCTCACCCGAACCCGAAACCTAACCCTAACCCGAAACCTAACCCGAACCCAACCCTAACCCGAAACCTAAACCTAACCCGAACCCTAACCCTAAACCTAAACCTAAACCTAAACCTAACCCGAACCCTAACCCTACCCGAACCCGAAACCTAACCCTAACACGAAACCTAACCCGAACCCAACCCTAACCCGAACCCTAACCCTAACCCGAACCCTAACCCTAAACCTAACCCTAACCCTAACCCGAAGCCTAACCCGAACCCTAACCCGAACCCTAACACGAACCCTAACCCTAACCCTAACCCTAACCCTAACCCGAACCCTAACCCTAACCCTAACCCGAACCCTAACCCGAACCAGAACCCTAACCCGAACCCGAACCCTAACCCTAAACCTAACCCTAACCCTAACCCTAACCCTAACACTAACCCTAACCCTAAACCGAACCCTAACCCGAACCCTAACCCTAACCCGAACCCTAACCCTAACCCTAACCCGAACCCGAAACCTAAACCAAAACCTAACCCTAACCCTAACCCGAACCCTAACCCTAACCCAAACCCGAACCCTAACCCTAACCCGAACCCTAACCCGAACCCTAACCCGAACCCTAACCCGAACCCTAAACCGAACCCTAACCCTAACCCTAACCCAAACCCTAACCCGAACCCTAACCCGAACCCTAACCCGAACCCTAACCCTAACCCTAAACCTAACCCTAACCCGAAACCTAACCCTAACCCTAACCCTAACCCGAACACTAACACTAACCCTAACCCAAACCCTAACCCCTAACCCGAACCCGAACCCGAACCCTAACCCGAACCCGAACCCTAAACCTAACTCGAACCAGAACCCTAACCCTAACCCGAACCCGAACCCGAACCCTAACCCTAACCCTAACCCGAACCCGAACCCTAAACCGAACCCTAACCCGAACCCTAACCCTAACCCTAACCCGAACCCTAACCCGAACCCTAACCCTAACCCTAACCCGAACACTAACCCTAACCCGAACCCGAAACCTAACCCGAAACCGAAACCTAACCCGAACCCAACCCCAACCCGAACCCTAAACCTAACCCGAACCCGAACCCTAACCCTAACCCTAACCCGAAACCTAAACCTAACCTGAACCTTAACCCTAAACCTAACCCGAACCCTAACCCGAAACCTAACCCTAACCCGAACCCGAACCCTAACCCTAAACCTAACCGTAACCCTATCCCTAACCCTAACCCTAACCCGAACCCTAACCCGAACCCTAACCCTAAACCTAACCCTAACCCTATCCCGAACCCTAACCCTAACACTAACCCTAACCCTAACCCGAACCCTAACCCTAACCCTAACCCGAACCCAAACCCGAACCCTAACCCTAACCCTAACCCGAACCCTAACCCTAACCCTAACCCCTAACCCGAACCCTAACCCTAACCTTAACCCGAACCCTAAACATAACCTAACCCTAACCCTAACCCGAACCCTAACCCGAAACCTACCCCTAACCCTAATCCGAACCCTAACCCTAACCCTAACCCTAACCCTAACCCGAAACCGAACCCTAAACCTAACCCTAAACCTAACCCGAACCCTAATTCTAACCCTAACCCCTAACCCGAACCCTAACCCTAACCTTAACCAGAACCCTAACCATAACCTAACCCGAACCCTAACCCTAACCCTAACCCGAATGCTAACCCTAACACGAACCCTA
>JAVLSZ010000015.1:510000-512500 GCA_032313775.1 Urocyon cinereoargenteus | reverse complement strand
TAACCCTAACCCTAACCCGAACCCTAACCCTAACCGTAACCCGACCCCTAACCCGAACCCTAACACGAACCCTAACCCTAACCCTAACCCTAACCCGAACCCTAACCCTAACCCTAACCCGAACCCTAACCCTAACCCGAAACCTAACCCTAACCCTAATCCTAACCCGAACCCTAACCCTAACCCGAACCCGAAACCTAACCCTAAGCCGAATCCTAACCCGAACCCAACCCTAACACGAACCCTAACCCTAACCGGAACCCTAACCCTAAACCTAACCCTAACCCTAACCCTAAACCTAACCCTAACCCTAACCCGAACCCTAACCCGAACCCTAACCCTAACACTAACCCTAACCCTAACACTAACCCTAAACCTAACCCTAACCCTAACCCGAACCCTAACCCGAACCCTAACCCTAATCCTAACCCGAACCCTAACCCTAACCCTAACCCTAACCCTAAACCCTAACCCTAACCCGAACCCTAACCCTAACTCGAACACTAACCCTAACCCTAACCCGAACCCTAACCCTAACCCTAACCCTAACCCTAACCCTAACCCAAACCCTAACCCTAAACCTAACCCTAACCCTAACCCTAACACTAACCCTAACCCTAACCCGAACCCTAACACGAACCCTAACCCTAACCCTAACCCGAACCCTAACCCGAACCCTAACCCGAACCTGAACCCGAACCCGAACCCTAATCCGAACCCTAACCCTAACCCTAAACCGAACCCGAACACTAACACGAACCCGAACCCTAAACCGAACCCTAAACCTAACCCTAACCCGAACCCTAACCCGAACCCTAACCCGAACCCTAACCCTAACCCTAACCCGAGCCCTAACCCTAACCCTAACCTGAACCCTAACCCTAACCCGAACCCTAACCCGAACCCTAACCTGAACCTAAACCTAACCCTAACCCTAACCCAAACCCGAACCCTAACCCTAACTCTAACTCTAACCCTAAACCTAACCCTAAACCGAAACCTAACCCTAACCCTAACCCGAACCCTAACCCGAACCCTAACCCGAACCCTAACCCTAACCCTATCCCGAGCCCTAACCCTAACTCTAACCTGAACCCCAACCCTAACCCGAACCCTCACCCTAACCCTAACCCTAACCCTAACCCTAACCCTAACCCTAAACCGAACCCTAACCCTAACTCTAACTCTAACCCTAAACCTAACCCTAACACGAAACCTAACCCTAACCCTAAACCGAACCCTAAACCGAACGCTAACCCGAACCCTAACCCTAACACTAACCCTAACCATAACCCGAACCCTAACCCTAACCCGAACCCTAACCTGAACCATAACCCTAACCCTAACCCGAACCCTAACCCGAACACTAACCCGAACCCTAACACTAACCCGAACCCTAACCCGAACCCTAACCCTAAACTTAACAATAACCCTAACCAGTACCCTAACCCGAACCCTAACCCTAACCCTAAACCTAACCCTAATCCGAACCCTAACCCTAACCCTAACCCTAACCCTAACCCTAACCCTAAACTTAACCCTAACCCTAAACCTAACCCTAACCCGAACCATAACCCGAACCCTAACCCTAACCCTAACCCTAACCCTAACCCGAAACCTAACCCTAAACCTAACCCGAACCCGAACGCTAACCCGAACCCGAACCCTAACCCGAAACCTAACCCTAACCCTAACCCGAACCCTAACCCTAACCCGAACCCTCACACGAACCCGAACCCGAACCCTAACCCGAAACCTAACCCGAACCCTAAACCAAACAATAACCCGAATCCTAACACTAACCCTAGCCCGAACCCTAACCGGAACCCTAACCCTAACCCTAACCCGAAACGTAACCCTAACCCTAACCCAAACCCTAACCCGAACCCTAACCCTAACCCTAACCCGAACCCTAACCCGAACCCTAACCCTAACCCTAACCCGAACCCGAACCCTAACCCTAACCAAAACGCTAACCCGAACCCTAAACCGAACCCCAACCCTAACCCTAACCCGAACCCGAACCCTAAACCTAACCCTAACCCGACCCCTAATCCTAACCCGAACCCTAACCCTAACCCTAACCCTAACCCGAACCCTAACCCTAACCCTAACCCGAACCCTAACACGAACCCTCACCCGAACCCGAAACCTAACCCTAACCCGAAACCTAACCCGAACCCAACCCTAACCCGAAACCTAAACCTAACCCGAACCCTAACCCTAAACCTAAACCTAAACCTAAACCTAACCCGAACCCTAACCCTACCCGAACCCGAAACCTAACCCTAACACGAAACCTAACCCGAACCCAAACCTAACCCGAACCCTAACCCTAACCCGAACCCTAACCCTAAACCTAACCCTAACCCTAACCCGAAGCCTAACCCGAACCCTAACCCGAACCCTAACACGAACCCTAACCCTAACCCTAACCCTAACCCGAACCCTAACCCTAACCCTAACCCGAACCCTAACCCGAACCAGAACCCTAACCCGA
>JAVLSZ010000015.1:505000-507500 GCA_032313775.1 Urocyon cinereoargenteus | reverse complement strand
GAACCCTAACCCTAACCCTAAACCGAACCCGAACCCTAACACGAACCCGAACCCTAACCCGAACTCTAACACTAACCCTAACCCTAACCCTAACCCTAACCCGAACCCTAACCCTAACCGTAACCCAAACCCTAACCTGAACCCTAAACCTAACCCTAACCCTAACCCTAACCCTAACCCCTAACACTCACCCTAACCCTAACCCTAACCCTAACCCTAAATCCTAACCCTAACCCTAACACTAAACCTAACTCGAACCCTAACCCTAACCCTAGACGAACCTTAACCCTAACCCTAACCCAAACCCTAACCCGAAACCTAACCCTAAACCTAACCCTAAACCGAACCCTAAACCTAACCCTACCCGGAACCCTAACCCTAACCCTAACCCGAACCCGAACCCTAACCCCTTACCCTAATCCTAACCCTAACCCGAACCCTAACCCGAACCCTAACACTAACCCTAACCCCGAACCCGAACCCTAACCCTAACCCTAACCATAACCCGAACGCTAACCCGAACCCTAACCAGAACCCCAAACCTAACCCTAAACCGAACCCGAACCCTAACCCTAACCCGAAAACTAATCCTAACCCGAACCCTAACCCTAACCCTAACCCAAACCCTAACCCGAACCCTAAACCTAACCCTAACCCGACCCCTAACCCGAACCCTATCACGAACCCTAACCCTAAACCTAACCCTAACCCGAAACCTAACCCTAACCCTAACCCGAACCCTAACCCTAACCCGAACCCTAACCCTAACACTAAACCGAACCCTAACCCTAACCCGAACCCGAAACCTAACCCTAACCCGAAACCTAACCCGAACCCAACCCTAACCCGAACCCTAACCCTAACCCGAACCCTAACCCTAAACCTATCCCTAACCCTAACCCTAAGCCTAACCCTAACCCTAACCCGAACCTTAACCCGAACCCTAACCCTAACCCTAACCCAAACCCTAACCCGAACCCTAACCCTAACCCTAACCCTAACCCTCACCCTAACCCTAACCTGAACCCTAACCCTAACCCTAACCCTAACCCTAACCCGAACCCTCACCCTAACTCTAACTCTAACCCTAAACCTAACCCTAACCCGAAACCTAACCCTAACCCTAAACCGAACCCTTAACCGAACGCTAACCCGAACCCTAACCCTAACCCTAACCCTAACCCTAACCATAACCCGAACCCTAACCCTAACCCGAACCCTAACCCGAACCCTAACCCTAACCCTAACCCGAACCCTAACACGAACACTAACCCGAACCCTAACACTAACCCGAACCCTAACCCGAACCCTAACCCTAACCTTAACCCTAACCCTAATCAGTACCCTAACCCGAAACCTAACCCTAACCCTAAACCTAACCCTAATCCGAACCCTAACCCTAACCCTAACCCTAACCCTAACCCTAACCCTAACCCTAAACCTAACCCTAACCCTAAACCTAACCATAACCCGAACCCTAACCGGAACCCTAACCCTAACCCTAACCCGAAACCTAACCCTAACCCTAACCCAAACCCTAACCCGAACCCTAACCCTAACCCTAAACCCAACCCTAACCCGAACCCTAACCCTAACCCTAACCCGAAACCTAACCCTAACCAGAACGCTAACCCGAACCCTAAACCGAACCCCAACCCTAACCCTAACACGAACCCGAACCCTAACCCTAACCCTAACCCGACCCCTAATCCTAACCCGAACCCTATCCCTAAACCTAACCCGAACCCTAACCCTAACCCTAACCCGAACCCTAACACGAACCCTAACCCGAACCCGAAACCTAACCCTAACCCGAAACCTAACCCGAACCCAACCCTAACCCGAACCCTAACCCTAACCCGAACCCTAACCCTAAACCTAACCCTAAACCTAAACCTAACCCGAACCCTAACCCTACCCGAACCCGAAACCTAACTCTAACACGAAACCTAACCCGAACCCAATCCTAACCCGAACCCTAAACCTAACCCGAACCCTAACCCTAAACCTAACCCTAACCCGAAGCCTAACCCGAACCCTAACACGAACCCTAACCCTAACCCTAACCCTAACCCGAACCCTAACCCTAACCCGAACCCGAACCCTAACCCGAACCCGAACCCTAACCCGAACCCGAACCCTAACCCTAACCCTAATCCGAACACTAACACTAACCCTAACCCAAACCCTAACCCCTAACCCTAACCCGAACCCGAACCCTAACCCGAACCCGAAACCTTAACCTAACTCGAACCAGAACCCTAACCCTAACCCGAACCCGAACCCTAACCCTAACCCTAACCAGAACCCGAACCCTAACCCGAACCCTAACCCTAACCCTAACCCTAACCCTAACCCTAAACCGAACCCTAACACGAACACTAACCCTAACCCGAACCCGAAACCTAACCCTAAACCGAAACCTACCCGAACCCAACCCCAACCCGAACCCTAACCCTAACCCGAACCCTAACCCTAACCCTAACCCGAAACCTAAACC
>JAVLSZ010000015.1:485000-487500 GCA_032313775.1 Urocyon cinereoargenteus | reverse complement strand
TAATCCTAACCCGAACCCTATCCCTAAACCTAACCCGAACCCTAACCCTAACCCTAACCCGAACCCTAACACGAACCCTAACCCGAACCCGAAACCTAACCCTAACCCGAAACCTAACCCGAACCCAACCCTAACCCGAACCCTAACCCTAACCCGAACCCTAACCCTAAACCTAACCCTAAACCTAAACCTAACCCGAACCCTAACCCTACCCGAACCCGAAACCTAACCCTAACACGAAACCTAACCCGAACCCAATCCTAACCCGAACCCTAAACCTAACCCGAACCCTAACCCTAAACCTAACCCTAACCCGAAGCCTAACCCGAACCCTAACCCGAACCCTAACCCTAACCCTAACCCTAACCCGAACCCTAACCCTAACCCGAACCCGAACCCTAACCCGAACCCGAACCCTAACCCGAACCCGAACCCTAACCCTAACCCTAATCCGAACACTAACACTAACCCTAACCCAAACCCTAACCCCTAACCCTAACCCGAACCCGAACCCTAACCCGAACCCGAAACCTTAACCTAACTCGAACCAGAACCCTAACCCTAACCCGAACCCGAACCCTAACCCTAACCCTAACCAGAACCCGAACCCTAACCCGAACCCTAACCCTAACCCTAACCCTAACCCTAACCCTAAACCGAACCCTAACCCGAACACTAACCCTAACCCGAACCCGAAACCTAACCCTAAACCGAAACCTACCCGAACCCAACCCCAACCCGAACCCTAACCCTAACCCGAACCCTAACCCTAACCCTAACCCGAAACCTAAACCTAACCTGAACCTTAACCCTAAACCTAACCCGAACCCTAATCCGAAACCTAACCCTAACCTGAACCCGAACCCTAACCCTAAACCTAAACGTAACCCTATCCCTAAACCTAACCCTAACCCTAACCCGAACCCTAACCCGAACCCTAACCCTAAACCTAACCCTAACCCTAACCCGAACCCTAACCCTAACACTAACCCTAACCCTAACCCGAACCCTAACCCTAACCCTAACCCGAACCCAAAACCGAACCCTAACCCTAACCCTAACCCGAACCCTAACCCTAACCCTAACCCCTAACCCGAACCCTAACCCTAACCTTAACCCGAACCCTAAACATAACCTAACCCTAACCCTAACCCGAACCCTAACCCGAACCCTACCCCTAACCCTAATCCGAACCCTAACCCTAACCCTAACCCTAACCCTAACCCGAACCCGAACCCTAACCCTAAACCTAACCCGAACCCTAACCCTAACCCTAACCCCTAACCCGAACCCTAACCCTAACCTTAACCCGAACCCTAACCATAACCTAACCCGAACCCTAACCCTAACCCTAACCCGAATGCTAACCCTAACACGAACCCTAACCCGAACCCTAACCCGAACCCTAACCGGAACCCTAACCCTAACCCTAACCCGAACCCTAACCCTAAATGTAACCCTAACCATAACCCCTAAACCTAACCCTAAACCGAAACCTAATCCTAACCTGAACCCTAACCCTAAACCTAACCCGAACCCTAACCCTAAACCTAACCCGAACCCTAACCGTAACCCGAACCCTAACCCTAACCCGAACCCTAACACGAACCCTAACCCGAACCCTAACCCTTACCCGAACCCTAACACGAACCCGAACCCGTACCCTAACCCGAAACCTAACCCGAAACCTAAACCGAACCCTAACCCGAACCCTAACCCGATGCCTAAACCGAACCCTAAACCTAACCCTAACCCGAAGCCTAACCCGAAACCTAACCCTAACCCTAACCCGAACCCTAACCCTAACCTTAAACCTAACCCTAACCCGAACCCTAACGCTAACCCTAACCCTAACCCTAACGCGAACCCTAACCCTAACCCTAACCCTAACCCTAATCCGAACCCTAAACCTAACCATAACCCGAACCCTAACCCGAACCCTAACCCTTACCCTAACCCGAACCCTAAACCTAACCCTAACCCGAACCCTAGCCCTAACCCTAACACAAACCCTAACCTGAACCCTAAACCTAACTCTAACCCTAACCCTAACCCTATCCCCTATCCCTAACCCTAACCCTAACCCTAACCCTAACCATAACCCTAAATCCTAACTCTAACCCGAACCCTAAACCTAACCCTAACCCTAACCCTAAACCTAACCCTAACTCGAAACCTAACCCTAACCCTAACCCGAAACCTAACCCTAACCCTAACCCGAACCCTAACCCGAACCCTAACCCTAACCCTAACCCTAACCCTAACCCTAACCCGAACACTAACCCTAACCCTACCCGGAACCCTAACGCTAACCCTAACCCGAACCCGAACCCTAAACCCTTACCCTAATCCTAACCCTAACCCGAACCCTAACCCGAACCCTAACCCTAACCCTAACCCCGAACCCGAACCCTCACCCTAACCCTAACCCTAACCCTAACCCTAACCCGAACCCGAAACCTAAACCTAACCCTAACCCTAACCCGAACCCTAATCCTAA
>JAVLSZ010000015.1:465000-467500 GCA_032313775.1 Urocyon cinereoargenteus | reverse complement strand
ACCCTAACCCTAACCCGAACCCTAACCCTAACCCTAACTCGAACACTAACCCTAACCCTTAACCGAACCCTAACCCTAACCCTAACCCTAACCCTAACCCTAACCCGAACCCTAAACCTAAACCTAACCCTAACCCTAACCCTGACACTAACCCTAACCCTAACCCGAACCCTAACCCGAACCCTAACCCTAACCCGAACCCGAACCCTAACCCTAACCCGAACCCTAACCCGAACCCTAACCCGAACCCTAAATCGAACCCTAACCCTAACCCTAACCCGAAGCCTAACCCGAACCCTAACCCTAACCCTAACCCGAACCCTAACCCTAACCTTAAACCTAACCCTAACCCGAACCCTAACCCTAACCCTAACCCGAACCCTAACCCTAACGTTAAACCTAACCCTAACCCGAACCCTAACCCTAACCCTAACCCTAACGCGAATTCTAAACCTAACCCTAACCCGAACCCTAACCCGAACCCTAACCCTAACCCGAACCTTAACACTAACCCTAACCCTAACCCGAACCCTAAGCCGAAACCTAAACCTAACCCTAACCCTAACCCGAACCACAACCCTAACCCTAACCCTAACCCTAACCCTAACCCTAACCCTAATCCGAACCCTAACCCTAACCCTAAACCGAACCCGAACCCTAAAACGAACCCGAAACCTAACCCGAAATCTAACACTAACCCTAACCCGAACCCTAACCCTAACCCGAACCCAACCCGAACCCTAACCCTAACCCTAACCCAAACCATAACCCGAACCCTAACCCGAAACCTAACCCTTACCCTAACCCGAGCCCTAAACCTAACCCTAACCCGAACCCTAACCCTAACCCTAACACAAACCCTAACCTGAACCCTAAACCTAACTCTAACCCTAACCCTAATCCTAACCCCTAACCCTAACCCTAACCCTAACCCTAAACCTAACCCTAAATCCTAACTCTAACCCGAACCCTAAACCTAACCCTAACCCTAACCCTAACCCTAACCCTAACGCGAACCCTAACCCTAACCCTAACCCGAACTCTAACCCTAACCCTAACCCGAACCCTAAACCGAACACTAACCCTAACGCTAACCCTAACCCTAAACCGAACCCTAACCCTAACCCTACCCGAAACCCGAACGCTAACCCTAACCCAAACCCGAACCCTAACCCCTTACCCTAATCCTAACCCTAACCCGAACCCTAACCCGAACCCTAACCCTAACCCTAACCCCGAACCCGAACCCTCACCCTAACCCTAACCCTAACCCGAACGCTAACCCGAACCCTCACCCGAATCCCAACCCTAACCCTAACCCGAACCCGAAACCTAACCCTAACCCTAACCCGAACCCTAATCCTAACCCGAACACTAACCCTAACCGTAAACCTAACCCGTACCCTAACCCTAACCCTAACCCGACCCCTAACCCTAACCCTAACCCTAACCCTAACCGGAACCCTAACCCTAACCCGAACCCTAACCCTAAACCTAACCCTAACCCAAACCCTAAACCTAACCCTAACCCTAACCCGAACCCTAACCCGAACCCTAACCCTAACACAAACCCTAACCCTCACCCTAACCCTAAACCTAACCCTAACCCTAACCCGAACCCTAACCCGAACCCTAACCCTAACCCTAAACCGAACACTAACCCTAACCCTAAAGCTAACCCTAACCCCTAACCCTAACCCGAACCCTAACCCTAACTCGAACACTAACCCTAACCCTAACCCGAACCCTAACCCTAACCCTAACCCTAACCCTAACCCTAACCCTAACCCGAACCTTAACCCTAAACCTAACCCTAACCCTAACCCTAACAATAACCCTAACCCTAACCCGAACCCTAACCCGAACCCTAACCCTAACCCTAACCCTAACCCTAACCCGAACACTAACCCGAACCCGAACCCGAACCCGAACCCTAATCCGAACCCTAACCCTAACCCTAAACCGAACCCGAACCCTAACACGAACCCGAACCGTAACCCGAACCCTAACACTAACCCTAACCTGAACCCTAACCCTACACCCGAACCCTAACCCGAACCCTAAACCTAACCCTAACCCGAACCCTAACCCGAACCCTTACCCCAAACCTAACCCTAACCCTAACCCGAGCCCTAACCCTAACCCTAAACTGAACCCTAACCCTAACCCGAACCCTAACCCGAACCCTAACCTGAACCCTAAACCTAACCCTAACCCTAACCCAAACCCGAACCCTAAGCCTAACTCTAACTCTAACCCTAAACCTAACCCTAAACCGAAACCTAACCCTAACCCTAACCCGAACCCTAACCCGAACCCTAACCCGAACCCTAACCCTAACCCTATCCCGAGCCCTAACCCTAACTCTAACCTGAACCCTAACCCTAACCCGAACCCTAACCCTAACCCTAACCTGAACCCTAACCCTAACCCTAACCCTAACCCTAACCCTAAGCCGAACCCTAACCCTAACTCTAACTCTAACCCTAAACCTAACCCT
>JAVLSZ010000015.1:457500-460000 GCA_032313775.1 Urocyon cinereoargenteus | reverse complement strand
TAACCCTAACCCTAATCCGAACCCTAACCCTAACCCTAAACCGAACCCGAACCCTAAAACGAACCCGAAACCTAACCCGAAATCTAACACTAACCCTAACCCGAACCCTAACCCTAACCCGAACCCAACCCGAACCCTAACCCTAACCCTAACCCAAACCATAACCCGAACCCTAACCCGAACCCTAACCCTTACCTAACCCGAGCCCTAAACCTAACCCTAACCCGAACCCTAACCCTAACCCTAACACAAACCCTAACCTGAACCCTAAACCTAACTCTAACCCTAACCCTAATCCTAACCCCTAACCCTAACCCTAACCCTAACCCTAAACCTAACCCTAAATCCTAACTCTAACCCGAACCCTAAATCTAACCCTAACCCTAACCCTAACCCTAACCCTAACTCGAACCCTAACCCTAACCCTAACCCGAACTCTAACCCTAACCCTAACCCGAACCCTAAACCGAACACTAACCCTAAAGCTAACCCTAACCCTAACCCGAACCCTAACCCTAACCCTACCCGGAACCCTAACGCTAACCCTAACCCAAACCCGAACCCTAACCCCTTACCCTAATCCTAACCCTAACCCGAACCCTAACCCGAACCCTAACCCTAACCCTAACCCCGAACCCGAACACTCACCCTAACCCTAACCCTAACCCGAACGCTAACCCGAACCCTCACCCGAACACCAACCCTAACCCTAACCCGAACCCGAAACCTAACCCTAACCCTAACCCGAACCCTAATCCTAACCCGAACACTAACCCTAACCGTAAACCTAACCCGTACCCTAACCCTAACCCTAACCCGACCCCTAACCCTAACCCTAACCCTAACCCTAACCGGAACCCTAACCCTAACCCGAACCCTAACCCTAAACCTAACCCTAACCCAAACCCTAAACCTAACCCTAACCCTAACCCGAACCCTAACCCGAACCCTAACCCTAACACTAACCCTAACCCTCACCCTAACCCTAAACCTAACCCTAACCCTAACCCGAACCCTAACCCGAACCCTAACCCTAACCCTAAACCGAACACTAACCCTAACCCTAAAGCTAACCCTAACCCCTAACCCTAACCCGAACCCTAACCCTAACTCGAACACTAACCCTAACCCTAACCCGAACCCTAACCCTAACCCTAACCCTAACCCTAACCCTAACCCGAACCTTAACCCTAAACCTAACCCTAACCCTAACCCTAACAATAACCCTAACCCTAACCCGAACCCTAACCCGAACCCTAACCCTAACCCTAACCCTAACCCTAACCCGAACACTAACCCGAACCCGAACCCGAACCCGAACCCTAATCCGAACCCTAACCCTAACCCTAAACCGAACCCGAACCCTAACACGAACCCGAACCGTAACCCGAACCCTAACACTAACCCTAACCTGAACCCTAACCCTACACCCGAACCCTAACCCGAACCCTAAACCTAACCCTAACCCGAACCCTAACCCGAACCCTAACCCGAAACCTAACCCTAACCCTAACCCGAGCCCTAACCCTAACCCTAAACTGAACCCTAACCCTAACCCGAACCCTAACCCGAACCCTAACCTGAACTCTAAACCTAACCCTAACCCTAACCCGAACCCGAACCCTAAGCCTAACTCTAACTCTAACCCTAAACCTAACCCTAAACCGAAACCTAACCCTAACCCTAACCCGAACCCTAACCCGAACCCTAACCCGAACCCTAACCCTAACCCTATCCCGAGCCCTAAACCTAACTCTAACCTGAACCCTAACCCTAACCCGAACCCTAACCCTAACCCTTACCTGAACCCTAACCCTAACCCTAACCCTAACCCTAACCCTAACCCTAAGCCGAACCCTAACCCTAACTCTAACTCTAACCCTAAACCTAACCCTAACCCGAAACCTAACCCTAACCCTAAACCGAACCCTAAACCGAACGCTAACCCGAACCCTAACCCTAACCCTAACCCTAACCATAACCCGAACCCTAACCCTAACCCGAACCCTAACCCGAAACCTAACCCTAACCCTAACCCGAACCCTAACCCGAACACTAACCCGAACCCTAACACTAACCCGAACCCTAACCCGAACCCTAACCCTAACCTTAACCCTAACCCTAACCAGTACCCTAACCCGAAACCTAACCCTAACACTAAACCTAACCCTAATCCGAACCCTAACCCTAACCCTAAACCTAACCCTAAACCTAAACCTAACCCTAACCCGAACCCTAACCCGAACCCTAAACCTAACCCTAACGCGAACCCTAACCCTAACCCTAACCCTAACCCTAATCCGAACCCTAACCCTAACCCTAAACCGAACCCGAACCCTAACACGAACCCGAACCCTAACCCGAACTCTAACACTAACCCTAACCCTAACCCTTACCCTAACCCGAGCCCTAACCTTAACCCTAACCCGAACCCTAACACTAACCGTAACCCAAACCCTAACCTGAACCCTAAACCTAACCCTAACCCTAACCCTAACCC
>JAVLSZ010000015.1:425000-430000 GCA_032313775.1 Urocyon cinereoargenteus | reverse complement strand
TAACCCTAACCCTAACCCTAACCCTAACCCGAACACTAACCCTAACCCAAACCCTATCCCCTAACCCTAACCGTAAACCGAACCCAAACCCGAACCCTAACCCTAACCCTAACCTGAACCCTAACCCTAACCCCTAACCCGAACCCTAACCCTAACCTTAACCCGAACCCTAAACATAACCTAACCCTAACCCTAACCCGAACCCTAACCCGAACCCTACCCCTAACCCTAATCCGAACCCTAACCCTAACCCTAACCCTAACCCTAACACTAACCCGAAACCGAACCCTAACCCTAACCCTAAACCTAACCCGAACCCTAACCCTAACCCTAACCCCTAACCCGAACCCTAACCCTAAACTTAACCCGAACCCTAACCATAACCTAACCCGAACCCTAACCCTAACCCTAACCCGAATGCTAACCCTAACACGAACCCTAACCCGAACCATAACCCGAAACCTAACCCGAACCCTAACCCTAACCCTAACCCGAACCCTAACCCTAAATGTAACCCTAACCATAACCCCTAAACCTAACCCTAAACCGAAACCTAATCCTAACCCGAACCCTAACCCTAAACCTAACCCGAACCCTAACCCTAAACCTAACCCGAACCCTAACCGTAACCCGAACCCTAACCCTAACCCGATCCCTAACACGAACCCTAACCCGAACCCTAACCCTTACCCGAACCCTAACACGAACCCGAACCCGTACCCTAACCCGAAACCTAACCCGAAACCTAAACCGAACCCTAACCCGAATCCTAACCGTAACCCTAACCCGAACCCTAACCCTAACCCGAACCCTAACCCGAACCCTAATCCGAACCCTAACCCGATGCCTAAACCGAACCCTAACCTTAACCCAAACCCGAACCCTAACCCGAAACCTAACCCTAACTCTAACCTGAAACCTAACCCTAACCTTAAACCTAACCCTAACCCGAACCCTAACCCTAACCCTAACCCTAACCCTAACGCGAACCCTAACCCTAACCCTAACCCTAACCCTAATCCGAACCCTAACCCTAACCCTATACCGAACCCGAACCCTAACACGAACCCGAACCCTAACCCGAACTCTAACACTAACCCTAACCCGAACCCTAACCCTAACCCGAACCCAACCCGAACCCTAACCCTAACCCTAACCCAAACCATAACCCGAACCCTAACCCGAACCCTAACCCTTACCCTAACCCGAGCCCTAAACCTAACCCTAACCCGAACCCTAACCCTAACCCTAACACAAACCCTAACCTGAACCCTAAACCTAACTCTAACACTAACCCTAACCCTAACCCCTAACCCTTACCCTAACCCTAAACCTAACCCTAAATCCTAACTCTAACCCGAACCCTAACCCTAACCCTAACCCTAACCCTAACCCTAACTCGAAGCCTAACCCTAACCCTAACCCGAACCCTAACCCTAACCCTAACCCGAACCCTAACCCGAACCCTAACCCTAACCCTAACCCTAACCCTAACCCGAACCCTAACCCTAACCCTACCCGGAACCCTAACGCTAACCCTAACCCGAACCCGAACCCTAACCCCTTACCCTAATCCTAACCCTAACCCGAACCCTAACCCGAACCCTAACCCTAACCCTAACCCCGAAACCGAACCCTCACCCTAACCCTAACCCTAACCCGAACGCTAACCCGAACCCTCACCCGAACCCCAACCCTAACCCTAACCCGAACCCGAAACCTAACCCTAACCCTAAACAGAACCCTAATCCTAACCCGAACCCTAACCCTAACCCTAAACCTAACCCGTACCCTAACCCTAACCCTAACCCGACCCCTAACCCGAACCCTAACACGAACCCTAACCCTAACCCTAACCCTAACCCGAACCCTAACCCTAACCCTAACCCGAACCCTAACCCTAACCCGAAACCTAACCCTAACCCTAATCCTAACCCGAACCCTAACCCTAACCCGAACCCGAAACCTAACCCTAACCCGAATCCTAACCCGAACCCAACCCTAACCCGAACCCTAACCTTAACCCGAACCCTAACCCTAAACCTAACCCTAACCCTAACCCTAAACCTAAACCTAACCCTAACCCGAACCCTAACCCGAACCCTAACCCTAACACTAACCCTAACCCTAACCCTAACCCTAAACCTAACCCTAACCCTAACCCGAACCCTAACCCGAACCCTAACCCTAACCCTAACCCGAACACTAACCCTAACCCTAACCCTAACCCTAACCCCTAACCCTAACCCGAACCCTAACCCTAACTCGAACACTAACCCTAACCCTAACCCGAACCCTAACCCTAACCCTAACCCTAACCCTAACCCTAAACCGAACCCTAACCCTAAACCTAACCCTAACCCTAACCCTAACACTAACCCTAACCCTAACCCGAACCCTAACCCGAACCCTAACCCTAACCCGAACACTAACCCGAACCCTAACCCGAACCCGAACCCGAACCCGAACCCTAATCCGAACCCTAACCCTAACCCTAAACCGAACCCGAACCCTAAAACGAACCCGACCCCTAACCCAAACCCTAACACTAACCCTAACCTGAACCCTAAACCTACACCCGAACCCTAAACCGAACCCTAAACCTAACCCTAACCCGAACCCTAACCCGAACCCTAACCCGAAACCTAAACCTAACCCTAACCCGAGCCCTAACCCTAACCCTAACCTGAACCCTAACCCTAACACGAACCCTAACCCGAACCCTAACCTGAACCCTAAACCTAACCCTAACCCTAACCCGAACCCGAACCCTAACCCTAACTCTAACCCTATACCTAACCCTAAACCAAAACCTAATCCTAACCCTAACCCGAACCCTAAACCGAACCCTAACCCTAACCTTAACCCTAACCCTAACCCCTAACCCTAACCCGAACCCTAACCCTAACCCTAAACCTAACCCTAATACGAACCCTAACCCTAACCCTAACCCTCACCCTAAACCGAACCCTAACCCTAAACCTAACCCTAACCCGAACCCTAAACCTAACCCGAACCCTAACCATAACCCGAACCCTAACCCTAAACCTAACAAGAACCCGAACCCTAACCCGAACCCGAACCCTAACCCGAACCCTAACCATAACCCTAACCCGAACCCTAACCATTACCCGAACCCTAACACGAACCCGAACCCGTACCCTAACCCGAAACCTAACCCGAAACCTAAACCGAACCCTAACCCGAATCCTAACCCTAACCCTAACCCGAACCCTAACCCTAACCCGAACCCTAACCCGAACCCTAACCCGAACCCTAACCCGATGCCTAAACCGAACCCTAACCCTAACCCTAACCCGAACCCTAACCCAAAACCTAACCCTAACCCTAACCCGAACCCTAACCCTAACCTTAAACCTAACCCTAACCCGAACCCTAACCCTAACCCTAACCCTAACCCTAACGCGAACCCTAAACCTAACCCTAACCCTAACCCTAATCCGAACCCTAACCCTAACCCTATACCGAACCCGAACCCTAACACGAACCCGAACCCTAACCCAAACTCTAACACTAACCCTAACCCGAACCCAAACCCTAACCCGAATCCAACCCGAACCCTAACCCTAACCCTAACCCTAACCCGAAACATAACCCGAACCTTAACCCGAACCCTAACCCTTACCCTAAACCGAGCCCTAAACTTAACCCTAACCCGAACCCTAACCCTAACCGTAACCCAAACCCTAACCTGAACCCTAAACCTAACCCTAACCCTAACCCTAACCCTAACCCTAACCCTAACCCTAACCCTAAATCCTAACCCTAACCCTAACACTAAACCTAACTCGAACCCTAACCCTAAACCTAGCCGAACACTAACCCTAACCCTAACCCGAACCCTAACCCGAAACCTAACCCTAACCCTAACCCTAAACCCAACCCTAACCCTAACCCTACCCGGAACCCTAACCCTAACCCTAACCCGAACCCGAACCCTAACCCCTTACCCTAATCCTAACCCTAACCCGAACCCTAACCCGAACCCTAACCCTAACCCTAACCCCGAACCCGAACCCTAACCCTAACCCTAAACCTAACCCAAACGCTAACCCGAACCCTAACCCGAACCCCAAACCTAACCCTAACCCGAACCCGAACCCTAACCCTAACCCGAAACCTAATCCTATCCCGAACCTAACCCTAACCCTAACCCAAACCTTAACCCGAACCCTAAACCTAACCCTAACCCGACCCCTAACCCGAACCCTAACACGAACCCTAACCCTAAACCTAACCCTAACCCGAACCCTAACCCTAACCCTAACCCGAACCCTAACCCTAACCCGAACCCTAACCCTAACCCTAAACCGAACCCTAACCCTAACCCGAACCCGAAACCTAACCCTAACCCGAAACCTAACCCGAACCCAACCCTAACCCGAACCCTAACACTAAACCGAACCCTAACCCTAAACCTAACCCTAACCCTAACGCTAAACCTAACCCTAAACCTAACCCGAACCCTAACCCGAACCCTAACCCTAACCCTAACCCTAACCCGAACCCTAACCCTAACCCGAACCCGAACCCGAACCCTAACCCGAACCCGAACCCTAACCCGAACCCTAACCCTAACCCTAACCCGAACCCTAACCCTAACCCTAACCCTAAAATCTAACCCTAACCCGAACCCTAACCCTTAACCGAAACCTAAACCTAACCCTAACCCGAACACTAACCCTAACCCTAACCCGAACCCTAACCCTAACCCTAACTCGAACACTAACCCTAACCCTTAACCGAACCCTAACCCTAACCCTAACCCTAACCCTAACCCGAACCCTAAACCTAAACCTAACCCTAACCCTAACACTAACCCTAACCCTAACCCGAACCCTAACCCGAACCCTAACCCTAACCCTAACCCTAACCCGAACCCGAACCCGAACCTTCAACCGAAACCTAACCCTAACCCTAACCCGAACCCTAACCCTAAACCGAACCCGAACCCTAACCCTAACCCGAACCCTAACCCG
>JAVLSZ010000015.1:417500-420000 GCA_032313775.1 Urocyon cinereoargenteus | reverse complement strand
CCTAACCCTAACCCTAACCCGAACCCTAACCCGAAACCTTACCCTAACCCTAACCTGAAACCTAACCCTAACCTTAAACCTAACCCTAACCCGAACCCTAACCCTAACCCTAACCCTAACCCTAACCCTAACCCTAACCCTAACCCTAACCCTAATCCGAACCCTAACCCTAACCCTATACCGAACCCGAACCCTAACACGAACCCGAACCCTAACCCGAACTCTAACACTAACCCTAACCCGAACCCTAACCCTAACCCGAACCCAACCCGAACCCTAACCCTAACCCTAACCCTAACCCGAACCCTAACCCTAACCTTAAACCTAACCCTAACCCGAACCCTAACCCTAACCCTAACACTAACCCTAACGCGAACCCTAACCCTAAACCTAACCCTAACCCTAATCCGAACCCTAACCCTAAACCTAAACCGAACCCGAACCCTAACACGAACCCGAACCCTAACCCGAACTCTAACACTAACCCTAACCCTAACCCTTACCCTACCCGAGCCCTAACCTTAACCCTAACCCGAACCCTAACCCTAACCGTAACCCAAACCCTAACCTGAACCCTAAACCTAACCCTAACACTAACCCTAACCCTAACCCCTAACACTCAGCCTAACCCTAACCCTAACCCTAACCCTAAATCCTAACCCTAACCCTAACACTAAACCTAACTCGAACCCTAACCCTAACCCTAGCCGAACCCTAACCCTAACCCTAACCCGAACCCTAACCCAAAACCTAACACTAACCCTAACACTAAACCGAACCCTAACCCTAACCCTACCCGGAACCCTAACCCTAACCCTAACCCGAACCCGAACCCTAACCCCTTACCCTAATCCTAACCCTAACCCGAACCCTAACCCGAACCCTAACCCTAACCCCGAACCCGAACCCTAACCCTAACCCTAACCCTAACCCGAACGCTAACGCGAACCCTAACCCGAACCCCAAACCTAACCCTAAACCGAACCCAAACACTAACCCTAACCCGAAACCTAATCCTAACCCGAACCCTAACCCTAACCCTAACCCAAACCCTAACCCGAACCCTAAACCTAACCCTAACCCGATCCCTAACCCGAACCCTAACACGAACCCTAACCCTAAACCTAACCCTAACCCGAACCCTAACCCTAACCCTAACCCGAACCCTAACCCTAACCCGAACCCTAACCCTAACACTAAACCGAACCCTAACCCGAACCCGAACCCGAAACCTAACCCTAACACGAAACCTAACCCGAACCCAACCCTAACCCGAAACCTAACCCTAACCCGAAACCTAACCCTAAACCTAACCCTAACCCTAACACTAAACCTAACCCTAACCCTAACCCGAACATTAACCCGAACCCTAAACCTAACCCTAACCCAAACCCTAACCCGAACCCTAACCCTAACCCTAACCCGAACCCGAACCCTAATCCCAACCCGAACCCTAAACCGAACCCTAACCCTAACCCTATCCCGAACCCTAACCCTAACCCTAACCCTAAAACCTAACCCTAACTCGAACCCTAACCCTAACCCGAAACCTAACCCTAACCCTAACCCGAACACTAACCCTAACCCTAACCCGAACCCTAACCCTAACACTAACTCGAACACTAAACCTAACCCTTAACCGAACCCTAACCCTAAGCCTAGCACTAACCCTAACCCTAACCCGAACCCTAAACCTAAACCTAACCCTAACCCTAACCCTAACACTAACCCTAACCCTAACCCGAACCCTAACCCGAACCCTAACCCTAACCCTAACCCTAACCCGAACCCGAACCCGAACCTTCAACCGAAACCTAACCCTAACCCTAACCCGAACCCTAACCCTAACCCGAACCCGAACCCTAACCCTAACCCGAACCCTAACCCGAACCCTAACCCGAACCCTAAACCGAACCCTAACCCTAACCCTAACCCGAACCCTAACCCGAACCCTAACCCTAACCCTAACCCGAACCCTAACCCTAACATTAAACCTAACCCTAACCCGAACCCTAACCCTAACCCTAACCCTAACCCTAACGCGAATTCTAACCCTAACCCTAACCCGAACCCTAACCCTAACCCGAACCTTAACACTAACCCTAACCCTAACCCGAACCCTAAGCCGAACCCTAACCCTAACCCTAACCCTAACCCGAACCACAACCCTAACCCTAACCCTAACCCTAACCCTAACCCTAACCCTAATCCGAACCCTAACCCTAACCCTAAACCGAACCCGAACCCTAAAACGAACCCGAAACATAACCCGAAATCTAAAACTAACCCTAACCCGAACCCTAACCCTAACCCGAACCCAACCCGAACCCTAACCCTAACCCTAACCCAAACCATAACCCGAACCCTAACCCGAACCCTAACCCTTACCCTAACCCGAGCCCTAAACCTAACCCTAACCCGAACCCTAACCCTAACCCTAACACAAACCCTAACCTGAGCCCTAAACCTAACTCTAACACTAACCCTAACCCTAACCCCT
>JAVLSZ010000015.1:397500-400000 GCA_032313775.1 Urocyon cinereoargenteus | reverse complement strand
ATCCTAACCCGAACCCTAACCCTAACCCGAACCCAACCCGAACCCTAACCCTAACCCTAACCCTAACCCGAAACCTAACCCTAACCATAAACCTAACCCTAACCCGAACCCTAACCCTAACCCTAACACTAACCCTAAAGCGAACCCTAACCCTAAGCCTAACCCTAACCCGAACCCTAACCCTAACCTAAACCGAACCTGAACCCTAACACGAACCCGAACTCTAACCCGAACTCTAACACTAACCCTAACCCTAACCCTTACCCTAACCCGAGCACTAACCTTAACCCTAACCCGAACCCTAACCCTAACCGTAACCCAAACCCTAACCTGAACCCTAACCTAACCCTAACCCTAACCCTAACCCTAACCCTAACCCCTAACACTCACCCTAACCCTAACACTAACCCTAACCCTAAATCCTAACCCTAACCCTAACACTAAACCTAACTCGAACCCTAACCCTAACCCTAGCCGAACCCTAACCCTAACTCTAACCCGAACCCTAACCCGAAACCTAACACTAACCCTAACCCTAAACCGAACCCTAACCCTAACCCTACCCGGAACGCTAACCCTAACCCTAACCCGAACCCGAACCCTAACCCCTTACCCTAATCCTAACCCTAACCCGAACCCTAACCCGAACCCTAACCCTAACCCTAACCCCGAACCCGAACCCTAACCCTAACCCTAACCCTAACCCGAACGCTAACCCGAACCCTAACCCGAACCCCAAACCTAACCCTAAACCGAACCCGAACCCTAACCCTAACCCGAAACCTAATCCTAACCCGAACCCTAACCCTAACCCTAACCCAAACCCTAACCCGAACCCTAAACCTAACCCTAACCCGACCCCTAACCCGAACCCTAACACGAACCCTAACCCTAAACCTAACCCTAAACCGAACCCTAACCCTAACCCTAACCCGAACACTAAACCTAACCCGAACCCTAACCCTAACACTAAACCGAACCCGAACCCTAATCCCAACCCGAACCCTAACCCGAACCCTAACCCTAACCCTAACCCGAACCCTAACCCTAACCCTAACCCTAAATCCTAACCCTAACCCGAACCCTAACCCTAACCCGAAACCTAACCCTAACCCTAACCCGAACACTAACCCTAACCCTAACCCGAACCCTAACCCTAACCCTAACTCGAACACTAACCCTAACCCTTAACCGAACCCTAACCCTAACCCTAACCCTAACCCTAACCCTAACCCGAACCCTAAACCTAAACCTAACCCTAACCCTAACCCTAACACTAACCCTAACCCTAACCCGAACCCTAACCCTAACACTAACCCTAACCCGAACCCGAACCCGAACCTTCAACCGAAACCTAACCCTAACCCTAACCCGAACCCTAACCCTAACCCGAACCCGAACCCTAACCCTAACCCGAACCCTAACCCGAACCCTAACCCGAACCCTAAACCGAACCCTAACCCTAACCCTAAACCGAACCCTAACCCTAACCCCTAACCCTAACCCGAACCCTAACCCTAACTCGAACACTAACCCTATCCCTAACCCGAACCCTAACCCTAACCCTAACCCTAACCCTAACCCGAACCCTAACCCTAAACCTAACCCTAACCCTAACCCTAACACTAACCCCAACCCTAACCCGAAACCTAACCCGAACCCTAACCCTAACCCGAACCCTAATCCGAACCCTAACCCGAACCCGAACCCAACCCGAACCCTAATCCGAACCCTAACCCTAACCCTAAACCGAACCCGAACCCTAACACGAACCCGAACCCTAACCCGAACCCTAACACTAACCCTAACCTGAACCCTAACCCTACACCCGAACCCTAACCCGAACCCTAAACCTAACCCTAACCCGAACCCTAACCCGAAACCTAAACCGAAACCTAACCCTAACCCTAACACGAGCCCTAACCCTAACCCTAACCTGAACCCTAACCCTAACCCGAACCCTAACCCGAACCCTAACCTGAACCCTAAACCTAACCCTAACCCTAACCCGAACCCGAACCCTAACCCTAACTCTAACTCTAACCCTAAACCTAACCCTAAACCGAAACCTAACCCTAACCCTAACCCGAACCCTAACCCGAACCCTAACCCGAACCCTAAACCTAACCCTATCCCGAGCCCTAACCCTAACTCTAACCTGAACCCTAACCCTAACCCGAACCCTAACCCTAACCCTAACCTGAACCCTAACCCTAACCCTAACCCGAACCCTAACCCTAACTCTAACTCTAACCCTAAACCTAACCCTAACCCGAAACCTAACCCTAACCCTAAACCGAACCCTAAACCGAACGCTAACCCGAACCCTAACCCTAACCCTAACCCTAACCATAACCCGAACCCTAAACCTAACCCGAACCCTAACCCGAAACCTAACCCGAACCCTAACCCGAACACTAACCCGAACCCTAACACTAACCCGAACCCTAACCCTAACCCTAACCCTAACCTGAACCCTAAACCTAACTCTAACCCTAAC
>JAVLSZ010000015.1:365000-370000 GCA_032313775.1 Urocyon cinereoargenteus | reverse complement strand
TAACCCTAAAGCGAACCCTAACCCTAAGCCTAACCCTAACCCTAATCCGAAGCCTAACCCTAAACCTAAACCGAACCTGAACCCTAACACGAACCCGAACTCTAACCCGAACTCTAACACTAACCCTAACCCTAACCCTTACCCTAACCCGAGCACTAACCTTAACCCTAACCCGAACCCTAACCCTAACCGTAACCCAAACCCTAACCTGAACCCTAAACCTAACCCTAACCCTAACCCTAACCCTAACCCCTAACACTCACCCTAACCCTAACCCTAACCCTAACCCTAAATCCTAACCCTAACCCTAACACTAAACCTAACTCGAACCCTAACCCTAACCCTAGCCGAACCCTAACCCTAACCCTAACCCTAACCCTAACCCTAACCCTAACCCTAAATCCTAACTCTAACCCGAACCCTAACCCTAACCCTAACCCTAACCCTAACCCTAACTCGAACCCTAACCCTAACCCTAACCCGAAACCTAACCCTAACCCTAACCCGAACCCTAACCCGAACCCTAACCCTAACCCTAACCATAACCCGAACCCTAACCCTAACCCTACCCGGAACCCTAACGCTAACCCTAACCCGAACACGAACCCTAACCCCTTACCCTAATCCTAACCCTAACCCGAACCCTAACCCGAACCCTAACCCTAACCCTAACCCCGAACCCGAACCCTCACCCTAACCCTAAACCTAACCCGAACGCTAACCCGAACCCTCACCCGAACCCCAACCCTAACACTAACCCGAACCCGAAACCTAACCCTAACCCTAACCCGAACCCTAATCCTAACCCAAACCCTAACCCTAACCCTAAACCTAACCCGTACCCTAACCCTAACCCTAACCCGACACCTAACCCGAACCCTAACACGAACCCTAACCCTAACCCTAACCCTAACCCGAACCCTAACCCTAACCCTAACCCGAACCCTAACCCTAACCCGAAACGTAAACCTAACCCTAATCCTAACCCGAACCCTAACCCTAACCCGAACCCGAAACCTAACCCTAACCCGAATCCTAACCCGAACACAACCCTAACCCGAACCCTAACCCTAACCCGAACCCTAACCCTAAACCTAACCCTAACCCTAACCCTAAACCTAACCCTAACCCTAACCCGAACCCTAACCCGAACCCTAACCCTAACACTAACCCTAACCCTGACCCTAACCCTAAACCTAACCCTAACCCTAACCCGAACCCTAACCCGAACCCTAACCCTAACCCTAACCCGAACACTAACCCTAACCCTAACCGTAACCCTAACCCCTAACCCTAACCCGAACCCTAACCCTAACTCGAACACTAACCCTAACCCTAACCCGAACCCTAACCCTAACCCTAACCCTAACCCTAACCCGAACCCTAACCCTAAACCTAACCCTAACCCTAACACTAACCCCAACCCTAACCCGAACCCTAACCCGAACCCTAACCCTAACCCGAACCCGAACCCGAACCCTAACCCGAACCCGAACCCGAACCCTAATCCGAACCCTAACCCTAACCCTAAACCGAACCCGAACCCTAACACTAACCCGAACCCTAAACCGAACCCTAACACTAACCCTAACCTGAACCCTAACCCTACACCCGAACCGTAACCCGAACCCTAAACCTAACCCTAACCCGAACCCTAACCCGAAACCTAACCCGAAACCTAACCCTAACCCTAACCCGAGCCCTAACCCTAACCCTAACCTGAACCCTAACCCTAACCCGAACCCTAACCCGAACCCTAACCTGAACCCTAAACCTAACCCTAACCCTAACCCGAACCCGAACCCTAACCCTAACTCTAACTCTAACCCTAAACCTAACCCTAAACCGAAACCTAACCCTAACCCTAACCCGAACCCTAACCCGAAAACTAACCCGAACCCTAAACCTAACCCTATCCCGAGCCCTAACCCTAACTCTAACCTGAACCCTAACCCTAACCCGAACCCTAACCCTAACCCTAACCTGAACCCTAACCCTAACCCTAACCCGAACCCTAACCCTAACTCTAACTCTAACCCTAAACCTAACCCTAACCCGAAACCTAACCCTAACCCTAAACCGAACCCTAAACCGAACGCTATCCCGAACCCTAACCCTAACCCTAACCCTAACCATAACCCGAACCCTAAACCTAACCCGAACCCTAACCCGAAACCTAACCCTAACCCTAACCCGAACCCTAACCCGAACACTAACCCGAACCCTAACACTAACCCGAACCCTAACCCTAACCCTAACCCTAACCTGAACCCTAAACCTAACTCTAACCCTAACCCTAACCCTAACCCCTAACACTAACCCTAACACTAACCCTAACCCTATCCCTAAATCCTAACTCTAACCCGAACCCTAACCCTAACCCTAACCCTAACCCTAACTCGAACCCTAACCCTAACCCTAACCCGAACCCTAACCCTAACCCTAACCCGAACCCTAACCCGAACCCTAACCCTAACCCTAACCCTAACCCGAAACCTAACCCTAACCCTACCCGGAACCCTAACGCTAACCCTAACCCGAACACGAACCCTAACCCCTTACCCTAATCCTAACCCTAACCCGAACCCTAACCAGAACCCTAACCCTAACCCTAACCCCGAACCCGAACCCTCACCCTAACCCTAACCCTAACCCGAACGCTAACCCGAACCCTCACCCGAACCCCAACCCTAACACTAACCCGAACCCGAAACCTAACCCTAACCCTAACCCGAACCCTAATCCTAACCCGAACCCTAACCCTAACCCTAAACCTAACCCGTACCCTAACCCTAACCCTAAGCCGACCCCTAACCCGAACCCTAACACGAACCCTAACCCTAACCCTAACCCTAACCCGAACCCTAACCCTAACCCTAACCCGAACCCTAACCCTAACCCGAAACCTAACCCTAACCCTAATCCTAACCCGAACCCTAACCCTAACCCGAACCCGAAACCTAACCCTAACCCGAATCCTAACCTGAACACAACCCTAACCCGAACCCTAACCCTAACCCGAACCCTAACCCTAAACCTAACCCTAACCCTAACCCTAAACCTAACCCTAACCCTAACCCGAACCCTAACCCGAACCCTAACCCTAACACTAACCCTAACCCTAACCCTAACCCTAAACCTAACCCTAACCCTAACCCGAACCCTAACCCGAACCCTAACCCTAACCCTAACCCGAACACTAACCCTAACCCTAACCCTAACCCTAACCCCTAAACCTAACCCGAACCCTAACCCTAACTCGAACACTAACCCTAACCCTAACCCGAACCCTAACCCTAACCCTAACCCTAACCCTAACCCGAACCCTAACCCTAAACCTAACCCTAACCCTAACCCTAACACTAACCCCAACCGTAACCCGAACCCTAACCCGAACCCTAACCCTAACCCGAACCCTAACCCTAACCCTAACCCGAACCCGAACCCGAACCCGAACCCTAATCCGAACCCTAACCCTAACCCTAAACCGAACCCGAACCCTAACACGAACCCGAACCCTAACCCGAACCCTAACACTAACCCTAACCTGAACCCTAACCCTACACCCGAACCCTAACCCGAACCCTAAACCTAACCCTAACCCGAACCCTAACCCGAACCCTAACCCGAAACCTAACCCTAACCCTAACCCGAGCCCTAACCCTAACCCTAACCTGAACCCTAACCCTAACCCGAACCCTAACCCGAACCCTAAAATGAACCCTAAACCTAACCCTAACCCTAAACCTAAACCTAACCCTAATCCGAACCCTAACCCTAACCCTAACCCGAAACCTAACCCGAACCCTAAACCTAACCCTAACCCTAACCCTAACCCGAACCCTAACCCTAAACCTAACCCGAAACCGAACGCTAACCCGAACCCGAACCCTAACCCGAAACCTAACCCTAACCCTAACCCGAACCCTAACCCTAACCCGAACCCTCACACGAACACGAACCCGAACCCTAACCCGAAACCTAACCCAAACCCTAAACCGAACCCTAACCCGAATCCTAACACTAACCCTAACCCGAACCCTAACCGGAACCCTAACCCTAACCCTAACCCGAAACCTAACCCTAAACCAAACCCTAACCCGAACCCTAACCCTAACCCTAACCCCAACCCTAACCCGAACCCTAACCCTAACCCTAACCCTAACCCGAACCCTAACCCTAACCAGAACGCTAACCCGAACCCTAACCCGAACCCCAAACCTAACCCTAACCCGAACCCGAAACCTAACCCTAACCCTAACCCGACCCCTAATTCTAAACCGAACCCTAACCCTAACCCTAACCCTAACCCGAACCCTAACCCTAACCCTAACCCGAACCCTAACACGAACCATAATCCGAACCCGAAACCTAACCCTAACCCGAAACCTAACCCGAACCCAACCCTAACCCGAACCCTAACCCTAACCCGAACCCTAACCCTAACCCTAAACCTAACCCTAAACCTAAACCTAACCCGAACCCTAACCCTACCCGAACCCGAAACCTAACCCTAACCCGAAACCTAACCCGAACCCAACCCTAACCCGAACCCTAACCCTAACCCGAACCCTAACCCTAACCCTAAACCTAACCCTAAACCTAAACCTAACCCGAACCCTAACCCTACCCGAACCCGAAACCTAACCCTAACCCGAAACCTAACCCGAACCCAACCCTAACCCGAACCCTAACCCTAACCCGAACCCTAACCCTAAACCTAACCCTAACCCTAACCCGAAGCCTAACCCGAACCCTAACCCGAACCCTAAACCGAACCCTAACCCTAACCCTAACCCTAACCCGAACCCTAACCCTAACCCGAACCCGAACACTAACCCGAACCTGAACCCTAACCCGAACCCGAACCCTAACCCTAACCCTAATCCTAACCCGAACCCTAAACCGAACCCTAAACCTAACCCTAACCCTAACCCGAACCCTAACCCTAACCCGAACCCGAAACCGAACCCTAACACGAAACCTAACCCGAACCCTAA
>JAVLSZ010000015.1:337500-357500 GCA_032313775.1 Urocyon cinereoargenteus | reverse complement strand
ACGAACCCGAACCCTAACCCGAACTCTAACACTAACCCTAACCCGAACCCTAACCCTAACCCGAACCCAACCCGAACCCTAACCCTAACCCTAACCCTAACCCGAACCCTAAACCTAACCTTAAACCTAACCCTAACCCGAACCCTAACCCTAACCCTAACACTAACCCTAAAGCAAACCCTAACCCTAACCCTAACCCTAACCCTAACCCTAATCCGAACCCTAACCCTAAACCTAAACCGAACCTGAACCCTAACACGAACCCGAACCCTAACCCGAACTCTAACACTAACCCTAACCCTAACCCTAACCCTTACCCTAACCCGAGCCCTAACCTTAACCCTAACCCGAACCCTAACCCTAACCGTAACCCAAACCCTAACCTGAACCCTAAACCTAACCCTAACCCTAACCCTAACCCTAACCCCTAACACTCACCCTAACCCTAACCCTAACCCTAACCCTAAATCCTAACCCTAACCCTAACACTAAACCTAACTCGAACCCTAACCCTAACCCTAGCCGAACCCTAACCCGAACCCAACCCGAACCCTAACCCTAACCCTAAACCAAACCATAACCCGAACCCTAACCCGAACCCTAACCCTTAACCTAACCCGAGCCCTAAACCTAACCCTAACCCGAACCCTAACCCTAACCCTAACACAAACCCTAACCTGAACCCTAAACCTAACTCTATCCCTAACCCTAACCCTAACCCCTAACCCTAACCCTAACCCTAACCCTAACCCTAACCCTAAATCCTAACTCTAACCCGAACCCTAACCCTAACCCTAACCCTAACCCTAACCCTAACTCGAACCCTAACCCTAACCCTAACCCGAACCCTAACCCTAACCCTAACCCGAACCCTAACCCGAACCCTAACCCTAACCCTAACCCTAACCCGAACCCTAACCCTAACCCTACCCGGAACCCTAACGCTAACCCTAACCCGAACACGAACCCTAACCCCTTAACCTAATCCTAACCCTAACCCGAACCCTAACCCGAACCCTAACCCTAACCCTAACCCCGAACCCGAACCCTCACCCTAACCCTAACCCTAACCCGAACGCTAACCCGAACCCTCACCCGAACCCCAACCCTAACACTAACCCGAACCCGAAACCTAACCCTAACCCTAACCCGAACCCTAATCCTAACCCGAACCCTAACCCTAAACCTAAACCTAACCCGTACCCTAACCCTAACCCTAACCCGACCCCTAACCCGAACCCTAACACGAACCCTAACCCTAACCCTAACCCTAACCTTAACCCTAAACCTAACCCTAACCCTAACCCGAACCCTAACCCGAACCCTAACCCTAACACTAACCCTAACCCTAACCCTAACCCTAAACCTAACCCTAACCCTAACCCGAACCCTAACCCGAACCCTAACCCTAACCCTAACCCGAACACTAACCCTAACCCTAACCCTAACCCTAACCCCTAACCCTAACCCGAACCCTAACCCTAACTCGAACACTAACCCTAACCCTAACCCGAACCCTAACCCTAACCCTAACCCTAACCCTAACCCGAAATCTAACCCTAAACCTAACCCTAACCCTAACCCTAACACTAACCCCAACCCTAACCCGAACCCTAACCCGAACACTAAACCTAACCCGAACCCTAAACCGAACCCTAACCCGAACCCGAACCCGAAACCGAACCCTAATCCGAACCCTAACCCTAACCCGAAACCGAACCCGAACCCTAACACGAACACGAACCCTAACCCGAACCCTAACACTAACCCTAACCTGAACCCTAACCCTACACCCGAACCCTAACCAGAGCCCTAAACCTAACCCTAACCCGAACCCTAACCCGAAACCTAACCCGAAACCTAACCCTAACCCTAACCCGAGCCCTAACCCTAACCCTAACCTGAACCCTAACCCTAACCCGAACCCTAACCCGAACCCTAACCTGAACCCTAAACCTAACCCTAACCCTAACCCGAACCCGAAACCTAACCCTAACTCTAACTCTAACCCTAAACCTAACCCTAAACCGAAACCTAACCCTAACCCTAACCCGAACCCTAACCCGAACCCTAACCCGAACCCTAACCCTAACCCTATCCCGAGCCCTAACCCTAACTCTAACCTGAACCCTAACCCTAACCCGAACCCTAACCCTAACCCTAACCTGAACCCTAACCCTAACCCTAACCCTAACCCTAACCCTAACCCGAACCCTAACCCTAACTCTAACTCTAACCCTAAACCTAACCCTAACCCGAAACCTAACCCTAACCCTAAACCGAACCCTAAACCGAACGCTAACCCGAACCCTAACCCTAACCCTAACCCTAACCATAACCCGAACCCTAACCCTAACCCGACCCTAACCCGAAACCTAACCCTAACCCTAACCCGAACCCTAACCCGAACACTAACCCGAACCCTAACACTAACCCGAACCCTAACCGAACCCTAACCCTAACCTTAACCCTAACCCTAACAAGTACCCTAACCCGAACCCTAACCCTAAACCTAAACCTAACCCTAATCCGAACCCTAACCCTAACCCTAACCCGAAACCTAAACCGAACCCTAAACCTAACCCTAACCCTAACCCTAACCCGAACCCTAACCCTAAAACTAACCCGAAACCGAACGCTAACCCGAACCCGAAACCTAACCCGAAACCTAACCCTAACCCTAACCCGAACCCTAACCCTAACCCGAACCCTCACACGAACCCGAACCCGAACCCTAACCCGAAACCTAACCCGAACCCTAAACCGAACCCTAACCCGAATCCTAACACTAACCCTAACCCGAACCCTAACCGGAACCCTAACCCTAACCCTAACCCGAAACCTAACCCTAACCCTAACCCAAACCCTAACCCGAACCCTAACCCTAACCCTAACCCCAACCCTAACCCGAACCCTAACCCTAACCGTAACCCTAACCCGAACCCTAACCCTAACCAGAACGCTAACCCGAACCCTAACCCGAACCCCAACCCTAACCCTAACCCGAACCCGAACCCTAACCCTAACCCTAACCCGAACCCTAACACGAACCCTAACCCGAACCCGAAACCTAAACCTAACCCGAAACCTAACCCGAACCCAACCCTAACCCGAACCCTAACCCTAACCCGAACCCTAACCCTAAACCTAACCCTAAACCTAAACCTAACCCGAACCCTAACCCTACCCGAACCCGAAACCTAACCCTAACCCGAAACCTAACCCGAACCCAACCCTAACCCGAACCCTAACCCTAACCCGAACCCTAACCCTAAACCTAACCCTAACCCTAACCCGAAGCCTAACCCGAACCCTAACCCGAACCCTAACCCGAACTCTAACCCTAACCCTAACCCTAACCCAAACCCTAACCCTAACCCGAACCTGAAACCTAACCCGAACCTGAACCCTAACCCGAACCCGAACCCTAACCCTAAACCTAACCCTAACCCTAACCCTAACCCTAACACTATCCCTAACCCTAACCCGAACCCTAACCCTAAACCTAACCCTAACCCTAACCCTAATCCTAACCCGAACCCTAAACCGAACCCTAACCCTAACCCTAACCCTAACCCGAACCCTAACCCTAACCCGAACCCGAAACCGAACCCTAACACGAAACTTAACCCGAACCCTAACCCTAATCCTAAACCGAACACTAATCCTAACTCTAACCCGAACCCTAACAGTAACACGAACCATATACGAACCATAAACCTAACCCTAACCCGAACCCTAACCCGAATCCTAACCCAAACCCTAACCTTAACCCTAACCCGAGCCCTAACCCTAACCCTAACCCGAACCCTAACCCTAACACGAACCATAAACCGAACCCTAAACCTAACCCTAACCCGAACCCTAATCCGAACCCTAACTCTAACCCTAACCCTAACCCTAACCCTAACCCAAACCCTAACCTGAACCCTAAACCTAACCATAACCCTAACCCTAAACCAAACCCTATCCCTAACCCTAACCCTAACCCGAACCCGAACCCTAACACGAACCCGAACCCTAACCCGAACTCTAACACTAACCCTAACCCGAACCCTAACCCTAACCCGAACCCAACCCGAACCCTAACCCTAACCCTAACACGAACCATAACCCGAACCTTAACCCGAACCCTAACCCTTACCCTAACCCGAGCCCTAACCTTAACCCTAACACGAACCCTAACCCTAACCGTAACCCAAACCCTAACCTGAACCCTAAACCTAACCCTAACCCTAACCCTAACCCTAACCCCTAACACTAACCCTAAACCTAACCCTAACCCTAACCCTAAATCCTAACCCTAACCCTAACACTAACCCTAACTCGAACTCTAACCCTAACCCTAGCCGAACCCTAACCCTAACCCTAACCCGAACCCTAACCCGAAACCTAACCCTAACCCTAACCCTAAACCGAACCCTAACCCTAACCCTACCCGGAACCCTAACCCTAACCCTAACCCGAACCCGAACCCTAACCCCTTACCCTAATCCTAACCCTAACCCGAACCCTAACCCGAACCCTAACCCTAACCCTAACCCCGAACCCGAACCCTAACCCTAACCCTAACCCTAAGCCGAACGCTAACCCGAACCCTAACCCGAACCCCAAACCTAACCCTAACCCGAACCCGAAACCTAACCCTAACCCGAAACCTAATCCTAACCCGAACCCTAACCCTAACCCTAACCCAAACCCTAACCCGAACCCTAAACCTAACCCTAACCCGAACCCTAACCCGAACCCTAACACGAACCCTAACCGTAACCCTAACCCTAACCCGAACCCTAACCCTAACCCTAACCCTAACCCTAACCCTAACCCGAAACCTAAACCTAACCCTACCCGGAACCCTAACCCTAACCCTAACCCAACCCGAACCCTAACCCCTTACCCTAATCCTAAACCTAACCCGAACCCTAACCCGAACCCTAACCCTAACCCTAACCCCGACCCGAACCCTCACCCTAAACCTAACCCTAACCCGAACCCTAACCCTAAACCTAACCCGAACCCTAACCCTAAACCTAACCCGAACCCTAACCGTAACCCGAACCCTAAACCTAACCCGAACCCTAACACGAACCCGAACCCGAACCCTAACCCTTACCCGAACCCTAACACAAACCCGAACCCTTACCCTAACCCGAAACCTAACCCGAAACCTAAACCGAAACCTAACCCGAATCCTAACCCTAACCCTAACCCGAACCCTAACCCTAAACCGAACCCTAACCCGAACCCTAACCCGAACCCTAACCCGATGCCTAAACCGAACCCTAACCCTAACCCTAACCCGAACCCTAACCCGAAACCTAACCCTAACCCTAACCCGAACCCTAACCCTAACCTTAAACCTAACCCTAACCCGAACGCTAACCCTAACCCTAACCCTAACCCTAACGCGAACCCTAACCCTAACCCTAACCCTAACCCTAATCCAAACCCTAACCCTAACCCTAAACCGAACCCGAACCCTAACACGAACCCGAACCCTAACCCGAACTCTAACACTAACCCTAAACCGAACCCTAACCCTAACCCGAACCCAACCCGAACCCTAACCCTAACCCTAACCCTAAACCTAACCCTAACCCTAACCCCTAACACTAACCCTAAACCTAACCCTAACCCTAACCCTAAATCCTAACCCTAACCCTAACACTAACCCTAACTCGAACTCTAACCCTAACCCTAGCCGAACCCTAACCCTAACCCTAACCCGAACCCTAACCCGAAACCTAACCCTAACCCTAACCCTAAACCGAACCCTAACCCTAACCCTACCCGGAACCCTAACCCTAACCCTAACCCGAACACGAACCCTAACCCCTTACCCTAATCCTAACCCTAACCCGAACCCTAACCCGAACCCTAACCCTAACCCTAACCCCGAACCCGATCCCTAACCCTAACCCTAACCCTAAGCCGAACGCTAACCCGAACCCTAACCCGAACCCCAAACCTAACCCTAACCCGAACCCGAATCCTAACCCTAACCCGAAACCTAATCCTAACCCGAACCCTAACCCTAACCCTAACCCAAATCCTAACCCGAACCCTAAACCTAACCCTAACCCGAACCCTAACCCGAACCCTAACACGAACCCTAACCCTAACCCTAACCCTAACCCGAACCCTAACCCTAACCCTAACCCTAACCCTAACCCGAAACCTAAACCTAACCCTACCCGGAACCCTAACCCTAACCCTAACCCAACCCGAACCCTAACCCCTTACCCTAATCCTAAACCTAACCCGAACCCTAACCCGAACCCTAACCCTAACCCTAACCCCGACCCGAACCCTCACCCTAAACCTAACCCTAACCCGAAAACTAACCCTAAACCTAACCCGAACCCTAACCCTAAACCTAACCCGAACCCTAACCGTAACCCGAACCCTAACCCTAACCCGAACCCTAACACGAACCCGAACCCGAACCCTAACCCTTACCCGAACCCTAACACGAACCCGAACCCTTACCCTAACCCGAAACCTAACCCGAAACCTAAACCGAAACCTAACCCGAATCCTAACCCTAACCCTAACCCGAACCCTAACCCTAAACCGAACCCTAACCCGAACCCTAACCCGAACCCTAACTCGATGCCTAAACCGAACCCTAACCCTAACCCTAACCCGAACCCTAACCCGAAACCTAACCATAACCCTAACCCGAACCCTAACCCTAACCTTAAACCTAACCCTAACCCGAACCCTAACCCTAAACCTAACCCTAACCCTAACCCTAATCCGAACCCTAACCCTAACCCTAAACCGAACCCGAACCCTAACACGAACCCGAACCCTAACCCGAACTCTAACACTAACCCTAAACCGAACCCTAACCCTAACCCGAACCCAACCCGAACCCTAACCCTAACCCTAACCCTAACCCGAACCCTAACCCTAACCTTAAACCTAACCCTAACCCGAACCCTAACCCTAACCCTAACACTAACCCTAAAGCGAACCCTAACCCTAACCCTAACCCTAACCCTAATCCGAACCCTAACCCTAAACCTAAACCGAACCTGAACCCTAACACGAACCCGAACCCTAACCCGAACTCTAACACTAACCCTAACCCTAACCCTTACCCTAACCCGAGCCCTAACCTTAACCCTAACCCGAACCCTAACCCTAACCGTAACCCAAACCCTAACCTGAACCCTAAACCTAACCCTAACCCTAACCCTAACCCTAACCCCTAACACTCACCCTAACCCTAACCCTAACCCTAACCCTAAATCCTAACCCTAACCCTAACACTAAACCTAACTCGAACCCTAACCCTAACCCTAGCCGAACCCTAACCCTAACCCTAACCCGAACCCTAACCCGAAACCTAACCCTAACCCTAACCCTAAACCGAACCCTAACCCTAACCCTACCCAGAACACTAACCCTAACCCTAACCCGAACCCGAACCCTAACCCCTTACCCTAATCCTAACCCTAACCCGAACCCTAACCCGAACCCTAACCCTAAACCTAACCCCGAAACCGAACCCTAACCCTAACCCTAAACCTAACCCGAACGCTAACCCGAACCCTAACCCGAACCCCAAACCTAACCCTAAACCGAACCCGAACCCTAACCCTAACCCGAAACCTAATCCTAACCCGAACCCTAACCATAACCCTAACCCAAACCCTAACACGAACCCTAACCCTAACCCTAACCCGAACCCTAACCCTAACCCGAACCCTAACCCTAACACTAAACCGAACCCTAACCCTAACCCGAACCCGAAACCTAACCCTAACCCGAAACCTAACCCGAACCCAACCCTAACCCGAACCCTAACCCTAACCCGAACCCTAACCCTAAACCTAACCCTAACCCTAACCCTAAACCTAACCCTAACCCTAACCCGAACCTAACCCGAACCCTAACCCTAACCCTAACCCAAACCCTAACCCGAACCCTAACCCTAACCCTAACCCGAACCCGAACCCTAATCCCAACCCGAACCCTAACCCGAACCCTAACCCTAACCCTAACCCGAACCCTAACCCTAACCCTAACCCTAAATCCTAACCCTAACCCGAACCCTAACCCTAACCCGAAACCTAACCCTAACCCTAACCCGAAAACTAACCCTAACCCTAACCCGAACCCTAACCCTAACCCTAACTCGAACACTAACCCTAACCCTTAACCGAACCCTAACCCTAACCCTAACCCTAACCCTAACCCTAACCCTAACCCGAACCCTAAACCTAAACCTAACCCTAACCCTAACCCTAACACTAACCCTAACCCTAACCCGAACCCTAACCCGAACCCTAACCCTAACCCTAACCCTAACCCGAACCCGAACCCGAACCTTCAACCGAAAACTAACCCTAACCCTAACCCGAACCCTAACCCTAACACGAACCCGAACCCTAACCCTAACCCGAACCCTAACCCGAACCCTAACCCGAACCCTAAACCGAACCCTAACCCTAAACCTAAAACGAACCCTAACCCGAACCCTAACCCTAACCCGAACCCGAACCCTAACCCTAACCTTAAACCTAACCCTAACCCGAACCCTAACCCTAAACCTAACCCTAACCCTAACCCTAACCCTAACCCTAATCCGAACCCTAACCCTAACCCTAAACCGAACCCGAACCCTAAAACGAACCCGAAACCTAACCCGAAATCTAACACTAACCCTAACCCGAACCCTAACCCTAACCCGAACCCAACCCGAACCCTAACCCTAACCCTAACCCAAACCATAACCCGAACCCTAACCCGAACCCTAACCCTTAACCTAACCCGAGCCGTAAACCTAACCCTAACCCGAACCCTAACCCTAACCCTAACACAAACCCTAACCTGAACCCTAAACCTAACTCTAACACTAACCCTAACCCTAACCCCTAACCCTAACCCTAACCCTAACCCTAACCCTAAACCTAAATCCTAACTCTAACCCGAACCCTAACCCTAACCCTAACCCTAACCCTAACCCTAACTCGAACCCTAACCCTAACCCTAACCCGAACCCTAACCCTAACCCTAACCCGAACCCTAACCCGAACCCTAACCCTAACCCTAACCCTAACCCTAACCTGAACCCTAACCCTAACCCTACCCGGAACCCTAACGCTAACCCTAACCCGAACCCGAACCCTAACCCCTTACCCTAATCCTAACCCTAACCCGAACCCTACCCCAACCCTAACCCTAACCCTAACCCGGAACCCGAACCCTTACCCTAACCCTAACCCTAACCCGAACGCTAACCCGAACCCTCACCCGAACCCCAAACCTAACCCTAACCCGAACCCGAAACCTAACCCTAACCCTAACCCGAACCCTAATCCTAACCCGAACCCTAACCCTAACTCTAAACCTAACCCGTACCCTAACCCTAAACCTAACCCGACCCCTAACCCGAACCCTAACACGAACCCTAACCCTAACCCTAACCCTAACCCGAACCCTAACCCTAACCCTAACCCGAACCCTAACCCTAACCCGAAACCTAACCCTAACCCTAATCCTAACCCGAACCCTAACTCTAACCCGAACCCGAAACCTAACCCTAACCCGAATCCTAACCCGAACACAACCCTAACCCGAACCCTAACCCTAACCCGAACCCTAACCCTAAACCTAACCCTAACCATAACCCTAAACCTAACCCTAACCCTAACCCGAACCCTAACCCGAACCCTAACCCTAACACTAACCCTAACCCTAACCCTAACCCTAAACCTAACCCTAACCCTAACCCGAACCCTAACCCGAAACCTAAGCCTAACCCTAACCCGAACACTAACCCTAACCCTAACCCTAACCCTAACCCCTAACCCTAACCCGAACCCTAACCCTAACTCGAACACTAAACCTAACCCTAACCCGAACCCTAACCCTAACCCTAACCCTAACCCGAACCCTAACCCTAAACCTAACCCTAACCCTAACCCTAACACTAACCCTAACCCTAACCCGAACCCTAACCCGAAGCCTAACCCGAACCTGAACCCTAACCCGTACCCTAACACTAACCCTAACCTGAACCCTAACCCTACACCCGAACCCTAACCCGAACCCTAAACCTAACCCTAACCCGAACCCTAACCCGAAACCTAACCCGAAACCTAACCCTAACCCTAACCCGAGCCCTAACCCTAACCCTAACCTGAACCCTAACCCTAACCCGAACCCTAACCCGAACCCTAACCTGAACCCTAAACCTAACCCTAACCCTAACCCGAACCCGAACCCTAACCCTAACTCTAACTCTAACCCTAAACCTAACCCTAAACCGAAACCTCACCCTAACCCTAACCCGAACCCTAACCCGAACCCTAACCCTAAACCTATCCCGAGCCCTAACCCTAACTCTAACCTGAACCCTAACCCTAACCCGAACCCTAACCCTAACCCTAACCTGAACCCTAACCCTAACCCTAACCCTAACCCAAACCCGAACCCTAACCCTAACTCTAACTCTAACCCTAAAACTAACCCTAACCCGAAACCTAACCCTAACCCTAAACCGAACCCTAAACCGAACGCTAACCCGAACCCTAACCCTAACCCTAACCCTAACCATAACCCGAACCCTAACCCTAACCCGAACCCTAACCCGAAACCTAACCCTATCCCTAACCCGAACCCTAACCCGAACACTAACCCGAACCCTAACACTAACCCGAACCCTAACCCTAACCCGAACCCTAACCCTAACCTTAACCCTAACCCTAACCAGTACCCTAACCCGAACCCTAGCCCTAAACCTAAACCTAACCCTAATCCGAACCCTAACCCTAACCCTAACCCGAACCCTAACCCGAACCCTAAACCTAACCCTAACCCTAACCCTAACCCGAACCCTAACCCTAAACCTAACCCGAAACCGAACGCTAACCCGAACCCGAACCCTAACCCGAAACCTAACCCTAACCCTAACCCGAACCCTAACCCTAACCCGAACCCTCACACGAACCCGAACCCGAACCCTAACCCGAAACCTAACCCGAAACCTAAACCGAACCCTAACCCGAATCCTAACACTAACCCTAACCCGAACCCTAACCGGAACCCTAACCCTAACCCTAAACCGAAACCTAACCCTAACCCTAACCCAAACCCTAACCCGAAACATAACCCTAACCCTAACCCCAACCCTAACCCGAACCCTAACCCTAACCCTAACCCTAACCCGAACCCTAACCCTAACCAGAACGCTAACCCGAACCCTAACCACACCCCAACCCTAACCCTAACCCGAACCCGAACCCTAACCCTAACCCTAACCCGACCCCTAATCCTAACCCGAACCCTAACCCTAACCCTAACCCTAACCCGAACCCTAACCCTAACCCTAACCCGAACCCTAACACGAACCCTAACCCGAACCCGAAACCTAACCCTAACCCGAAACCTAACCCGAACCCAACCCTAACCCGAACCCTAACCCTAACCCGAACCCTAACCCTAAACCTAACCCTAAACCTAAACCTAACCCGAACCCTAACCCTACCCGAACCCGAAACCTAACCCTAACCCGAAACCTAACCCGAACCCAACCCTAAACCGAACTCTAACCCTAACCCGAACCCTAACCCTAAACCTAACCCTAACCCTAACCCGAAGCCTAACCCGAACCCTAACCCGAACCCTAACCCGAACCCTAACCCTAACCCTAACCCTAACTCTAACCCGAACCCTAACCCTAACCCGAACCCGAACACTAACCCGAACCTGAACCCTAAACCGAACCCGAACCCTAACCCTAAACCTAACCCTAACACTAACCCTAACCCTAACACTAACCCTAACCCTAACCCGAACCCTAACCCTAAACCTAACCCTAACCCTAACCCTAATCCTAACCCGAACCCTAAACCGAACCCTAACCCTAACCCTACCCTAACCCGAACCCTAACCCTAACCCAAACACGAAACCGACCCTAACACGAAACCTAACCCGAACCCTAACCCTAACCCTAAACCGAACACTAACCCTAACTCTAACCCGAACCCTAACCCTAACACGAACCATAACCCGAACCCTAAACCTAACCCTAACCCGAACCCTAACCCGAATCCTAACCCAAACCCTAACCTTAACCCTAATCCGAGCCCTAACCCTAACCCTAACCCGAACCCTAACCCTAACACGAACCATAAACCGAACCCTAAACCTAACCCTAACCCGAACCCTAATCCGAACCCTAACTCTAACCCTAACCCTAAGCCTAACCCTAACCCAAACCCTAACCCGAACCCTAAACCTAACCATAACCCTAACCCTAAACCGAACCCTATCCCTAACCCTAACCCTAACCCGAACCCGAACCCTAACACGAACCCGAACCCTAACCCGAACTCTAACACTAACCCTAACCCGAACCCTAACCCTAACCCGAACCCAACCCGAACCCTAACCCTAACCCTAACCCGAACCATAACCCGAACCTTAACCCGAACCCTAACCCTTACCCTAACCCGAGCCCTAACCTTAACCCTAACCCGAACCCTAACCCTAACCGTAACCCAAACCCTAACCTGAACCCTAAACCTAACCCTAACCCTAACCCTAACCCTAACCCCTAACACTAACCCTAAACCTAACCCTAACCCTAACCCTAAATCCTAACCCTAACCCTAACACTAACCCTAACTCGAACCCTAACCCTAACCCTAGCCGAACCCTAACCCTAACCCTAACCCGAACCCTAACCCGAAACCTAACCCTAACCCTAACCCTAAACCGAACCCTAACCCTAACCCTACCCGGAACCCTAACCCTAACCCTAACCCGAACCCGAACCCTAACCCCTTACCCTAATCCTAACCCTAACCCGAACTCTAACCCGAAACCTAACCCTAACCCTAACCCCGAACCCGAAACCTAACCCTAACCCTAACCCTAAGCCGAACGCTAACCCGAACCCTAACCCTAACCCTAACCCGAACCCTAACCCTAACCCGAAACCTAACCCTAACCCTAATCCTAACCCGAACCCTAACCCTAACCCGAACCCGAAACCTAACCCTAACCCGAATCCTAACCCGAACACAACCCTAACCCGAACCCTAACCCTAACCCGAACCCTAACCCTAAACCTAACCCTAACCATAACCCTAAACCTAACCCTAACCCTAACCCGAACCCTAACCCGAACCCTAACCCTAACACTAACCCTAACCCTAACCCTAACCCTAAACCTAACCCTAACCCTAACCCGAACCCTAACCCGAAACCTAAGCCTAACCCTAACCCGAACACTAACCCTAACCCTAACCCTAACCCTAACCCCTAACCCTAACCCGAACCCTAACCCTAACTCGAACACTAAACCTAACCCTAACCCGAACCCTAACCCTAACCCTAACCCTAACCCGAACCCTAACCCTAAACCTAACCCTAACCCTAACCCTAACACTAACCCTAACCCTAACCCGAACCCTAACCCGAAGCCTAACCCGAACCTGAACCCTAACCCGTACCCTAACACTAACCCTAACCTGAACCCTAACCCTACACCCGAACCCTAACCCGAACCCTAAACCTAACCCTAACCCGAACCCTAACCCGAAACCTAACCCGAAACCTAACCCTAACCCTAACCCGAGCCCTAACCCTAACCCTAACCTGAACCCTAACCCTAACCCGAACCCTAACCCGAACCCTAACCTGAACCCTAAACCTAACCCTAACCCTAACCCGAACCCGAACCCTAACCCTAACTCTAACTCTAACCCTAAACCTAACCCTAAACCGAAACCTCACCCTAACCCTAACCCGAACCCTAACCCGAACCCTAACCCGAACCCTAACCCTAAACCTATCCCGAGCCCTAACCCTAACTCTAACCTGAACCCTAACCCTAACCCGAACCCTAACCCTAACCCTAACCTGAACCCTAACCCTAACCCTAACCCTAACCCAAACCCGAACCCTAACCCTAACTCTAACTCTAACCCTAAAACTAACCCTAACCCGAAACCTAACCCTAACCCTAAACCGAACCCTAAACCGAACGCTAACCCGAACCCTAACCCTAACCCTAACCCTAACCATAACCCGAACCCTAACCCTAACCCGAACCCTAACCCGAAACCTAACCCTATCCCTAACCCGAACCCTAACCCGAACACTAACCCGAACCCTAACACTAACCCGAACCCTAACCCGAACCCTAACCCTAACCTTAACCCTAACCCTAACCAGTACCCTAACCCGAACCCTAGCCCTAAACCTAAACCTAACCCTAATCCGAACCCTAACCCTAACCCTAACCCGAACCCTAACCCGAACCCTAAACCTAACCCTAACCCTAACCCTAACCCGAACCCTAACCCTAAACCTAACCCGAAACCGAACGCTAACCCGAACCCGAACCCTAACCCGAAACCTAACCCTAACCCTAACCCGAACCCTAACCCTAACCCGAACCCTCACACGAACCCGAACCCGAACCCTAACCCGAAACCTAACCCGAAACCTAAACCGAACCCTAACCCGAATCCTAACACTAAACCTAACCCGAACCCTAACCGGAATCCTAACCCTAACCCTAAACCGAAACCTAACCCTAACCCTAACCCAAACCCTAACCCGAAACATAACCCTAACCCTAACCCCAACCCTAACCCGAACCCTAACCCTAACCCTAACCCTAACCCGAACCCTAACCCTAACCAGAACGCTAACCCGAACCCTAACCCGAACCCCAACCCTAACCCTAACCCGAACCCGAACCCTAACCCTAACCCTAACCCGACCCCTAATCCTAACCCGAACCCTAACCCTAACCCTAACCCTAACCCGAACCCTAACCCTAACCCTAACCCGAACCCTAACACGAACCCTAACCCGAACCCGAAACCTAACCCTAACCCGAAACCTAACCCGAACCCAACCCTAACCCGAACCCTAACCCTAACCCGAACCCTAACCCTAAACCTAACCCTAAACCTAAACCTAACCCGAACCCTAACCCTACCCGAACCCGAAACCTAACCCTAACCCGAAACCTAACCCGAACCCAACCCTAAACCGAACTCTAACCCTAACCCGAACCCTAACCCTAAACCTAACCCTAACCCTAACCCGAAGCCTAACCCGAACCCTAACCCGAACCCTAACCCGAACCCTAACCCTAACCCTAACCCTAACTCTAACCCGAACCCTAACCCTAACCCGAACCCGAACACTAACCCGAACCTGAACCCTAACCCGAACCCGAACCCTAACCCTAAACCTAACCCTAACACTAACCCTAACCCTAACACTAACCCTAACCCTAACCCGAACCCTAACCCTAAACCTAACCCTAACCCTAACCCTAATCCTAACCCGAACCCTAAACCGAACCCTAACCCTAACCCTACCCTAACCCGAACCCTAACCCTAACCCGAACACGAAACCGACCCTAACACGAAACCTAACCCGAACCCTAACCCTAACCCTAAACCGAACACTAACCCTAACTCTAACCCGAACCCTAACCCTAACACGAACCATAACCCGAACCCTAAACCTAACCCTAACCCGAACCCTAACCCGAATCCTAACCCAAACCCTAACCTTAACCCTAATCCGAGCCCTAACCCTAACCCTAACCCGAACCCTAACCCTAACACGAACCATAAACCGAACCCTAAACCTAACCCTAACCCGAACCCTAATCCGAACCCTAACTCTAACCCTAACCCTAAGCCTAACCCTAACCCAAACCCTAACCCGAACCCTAAACCTAACCATAACCCTAACCCTAAACCGAACCCTATCCCTAACCCTAACCCTAACCCGAACCCGAACCCTAACACGAACCCGAACCCTAACCCGAACTCTAACACTAACCCTAACCCGAACCCTAACCCTAACCCGAACCCAACCCGAACCCTAACCCTAACCCTAACCCGAACCATAACCCGAACCTTAACCCGAACCCTAACCCTTACCCTAACCCGAGCCCTAACCTTAACCCTAACCCGAACCCTAACCCTAACCGTAACCCAAACCCTAACCTGAACCCTAAACCTAACCCTAACCCTAACCCTAACCCTAACCCCTAACACTAACCCTAAACCTAACACTAACCCTAACCCTAAATCCTAACCCTAACCCTAACACTAACCCTAACTCGAACCCTAACCCTAACCCTAGCCGAACCCTAACCCTAACCCTAACCCGAACCCTAACCCGAAACCTAACCCTAACCCTAACCCTAAACCGAACCCTAACCCTAACCCTACCCGGAACCCTAACCCTAACCCTAACCCGAACCCGAACCCTAACCCCTTACCCTAATCCTAACCCTAACCCGAACTCTAACCCGAAACCTAACCCTAACCCTAACCCCGAACCCGAAACCTAACCCTAACCCTAACCCTAAGCCGAACGCTAACCCGAACCCTAACCCGAACCCCAAACCTAACCCTAACCCGAACCCGAACCCTAACCCTAACCCGAAACCTAATCCTAACCCGAACCCTAACCCTAACCCTCACCCAAACCCTAACCCGAACCCTAAACCTAACCCTAACCCGAACCCTAACCCGAAACCTAACACGAACCCTAACCCTAACCCTAACCCTAACCCGAACCCTAACCCTAACCCTAACCCTAACCCTAACCCGAAACCTAAACCTAACCCTACCCGGAAGCCTAACCCTAACCCTAACCCAACCCGAACCCTAACCCCTTACCCTAATCCTAAACCTAACCCGAACCCTAACCCGAACCCTAACCCTAACCCTAACCCCGACACGAACCCTCACCCTAAACCTAACCCTAACCCGAACGCTAACCCGAAACCTCACCCTAACCCCAACCCTAACCCTAACCCGAACCCGAACCCTAACCCTAACCCTAACCCGAACCCTAATCCTAACTCGAACCCTAACCCTAACCCTAACCCTACCCCGAACCCTAACCCTAACCCTAACCCGACCCCTAACCCGAACCCTAACACGAACCCTAACGCTAACCCTAACCCTAACCCGAACCCTAACCCTAACCCGAACCCTAACCCTAACCCTAACCCGAACCCTAACCCTAACCCGAACCCGAAACCTAACCCTAACCCGAAACCTAACCCGATCCCAACCGTAACACGAACCCTAACCCTAACCCGAACCCTAAACCTAAACCTAACCCTAACCCGAAACCTAACCCGATCCCAACCCTAACACGAACCCTAACCCTAACCCGAACCCTAACCCTAAACCTAACACTAACCCTAACCCTAAACCCATCCCGAACCCTAAAACGAACCCGAAACCTAACCCGAAATCTAACACCAACCCTAACCCGAACCCTAACCCTAACCCGAACCCAACCCGAACCCTAACCCTAACCCTAACCCAAACCATAACCCGAACCCTAACCCGAACCCTAACCCTTAACCTAACCCGAGCCCTAAACCTAACCCTAACCCGAAACCTAACCCTAAACCTAACACAAACCCTAACCTGAACCCTAAACCTAACTCTAACCCTAACCCTAACCCTAACCCCTAACCCTAACCCTAACCCTAACCCTAACCCTAACCCTAAATCCTAACTCTAACCCGAACCCTAACCCTAACCCTAACCCTAACCCTAACCCTAACTCGAACCCTAACCCTAACCCTAACCCGAACCCTAACCCTAACCCTAACCCGAACCCTAACCCGAACCCTAACCCTAACCCTAACCCTAACCCTAACCCGAACCCTAACCGTAACCCTACCCGGAACCCTAACGCTAACCATAACCCGAACCCGAACCCTAACCCCTTAACCAAATCCTAACCCTAACCCGAACCCTAACCCGAACCCTAACCCTAACCCTAACCCCGAACCCGAACCCTCACCCTAACCCTAACCCTAACCCGAACGCTAACCCGAACCCTCACCCGAACCCCAACCCTAACCCTAACCCGAACCCGAAACTTAACCCTAACCCTAACCCGAACCCTAATCCTAACCCGAACCCTAACCCTAAACCTAAACCTAACCCGTACCCTAACCCTAAACCTAACCCGACCCCTAACCCGAAACCTAACACGAACCCTAACCCTAACCCTAACCCGAACCCTAACCCTAACCCTAACCCGAACCCTAACCCTAACCCGAAACCTAACCCTAACCCTAATCCTAACCCGAACCCTAACCCTAACCCGAACCCGAAACCTAACCCTAACCCGAATCCTAACCCGAACACAACCCTAACCCGAACCCTAACCCTAACCCGAACCCTAACCCTAAACCTAACCCTAACCCTAACCCTAAACCTAACCCTAACCCTAACCCGAACCCTAACCCGAACCCTAACCCTAACACTAACCCTAACCCTAACCCTAACCCTAAACCTAACCCTAACCCTAACCCGAACCCTAACCCGAACCCTAACCCTAACCCTAACCCGAACACTAACCCTAACCCTAACCCTAACCCTAACCCCTAACCCTAACCCGAACCCTAACCCTAACTCGAACACTAACCCTAACCCTAACCCGAACCCTAACCCTAACCCTAACCCTAACCCTAACCCGAACCCTAACCCTAAACCTAACCCTAACCCTAACCCTAACACTAACCCTAACCCTAACCCGAACCCTAACCGGAACCCTAACCGTAACCCGAACCCTAACCCGAACCCTAACCCGAACCCGAACCCGAACCCGAACCCTAATCCGAACCCTAACCCTAACCCTAAACCGAACCCGAACCCTAACACGAACCTGAACCCTAACCCAAACCCTAACACTAACCCTAACCTGAACCCTAACCCTACACCCGAACCCTAACCCGAACCCTAAACCTAACCCTAACCCGAACGCTAACCCGAAACCTAACCCGAAACCTAACTCTAACCCTAACCCGAGCCCTAACCCTAACCCTAACCTGAACCCTAACCCTAACCCGAACCCTAACCCGAACCCTAACCTGAACCCTAAACCTAACCCTAACCCTAACCCGAACCCGAACCCTAACCCTAACTCTAACTCTAACCCTAAACCTAACCCTAAACCGAAACCCCACCCTAATCCTAACCCGAACCCTAACCCGAACCCTAACCCGAACCCTAACCCTAACCCTATCCCGAGCCCTAAACCTAAATCTAACCTGAACCCTAACCCTAACCCGAGCCCTAACCCTAACCCTAACCTGAACCCTAACACTAACCCTAACCCTAACCCTAACCCGAACCCTAACCCTAACTCTAACTCTAACCCTAAACCTAACCCTAACCCGAAACATAACCCAAACCCTAAACCGAACCCTAAACCGAACGCTAACCCGAACCCTAACCCTAACCCTAACCCTAACCATAACCCGAACCCTAACCCTAACCCGAACCCTAACCCGAAACGTAACCCTAACCCTAACCCGAACCCTAACCCGAACACTAACCCGAACCCTAAAACTAACCCGAACCCTAACCCGAACCCTAACCCTAACCTTAACCCTAACCCTAACCAGTACCCTAACCCGAACCCTAACCCTAAACCTAAACCTAACCCTAATCCGAACCCTAACCCTAACCCTAACCCGAACCCTAACCCGAACCCTAAACCTAACCCTAACCCTAACCCTAACCCGAACCCTAACCCTAAACCTAACACGAAACCGAACGCTAACCCGAACCCGAACCCTAACCCGAAACCTAACCCTAACCCTAACACGAACCCTAACCCTAACCCGAACCCTCACACGAACCCGAACCCGAACCCTAACCCGAAACCTAACCCGAAACCTAAACCGAACCCTAACCCGAATCCTAACACTAACCCTAACCCGAACCCTAACCGGAACCCTAACCCTAACCCTAACCCGAAACCTAACCCTAACCCTAACCCAAACCCTAACCCGAACCCTAACCCTAACCCTAACCCCAACCCTAACCCGAACCCTAACCCTAACCCTAACCCTAACCCGAACCCTAACCCTAACCAGAACGCTAACCCGAACCCTAACCCGAACCCCAACCCTAACCCTAACCCGAACCCGAACCCTAACCCTAACCCTAACCCGACCCCTAA
>JAVLSZ010000015.1:327500-332500 GCA_032313775.1 Urocyon cinereoargenteus | reverse complement strand
CCTAACCCTAACCCTAACCCGAACCCGAACCCGAACCTTCAACCGAAACCTAACCCTAACCCTTACCCGAACCCTAACCCTAACCCGAACCCGAACCCTAACCCTAACCCGAACCCTAACCCGAACTCTAACCCGAACCCTAACCTGAACCCTAAACCGAACCCTAACCCTAACCCGAACCCTAAACCTAAACCTAACCCTAACCCTAACCCTAACACTAACCCTAACCCTAACCCGAAACCTAACCCGAACCCTAACCCTAACCCAAACCCGAACCCTAACCCCAACACGAACCCTAACCCGAACCCTAACCCGAACCCTAACCCTAACCCTAAACCGAACCCTAACCCTAACCCTAACCCGAACCCAAACCCGAACCCTAACCCGAAACCTAACCCGAACCCTAACCCTAACCCTAAACCTAACCCTAACCCGAAACCTAACCCTAACCCTAACCCTAACCCGAACACTAACACTAACCCTAACCCAAACCCTAACCCCTAACCCTAACCCGAACCCGAACCCTAACCCGAACCCGAACCCTAAACCTAACTCGAACCAGAACCCTAACCCTAACCCGAACCCGAACCAGAAACCTAACCCTAACCCTAACCCGAACCCGAACCCTAACCCGAACCCTAACCCTAACCCTAACCCTAACCCTAACCCTAACCCTAACCCTAAACCGAACCCTAACCCGAACCCTAACCCTAACCCTAACCCTAACCCGAACCCTAACCCGAACCCTAACCCTAACCCTAACCCGAACACTAACCCTAACCCGAACCCGAAACCTAACCCTAATCCGAAACCTAACCCGAACCCAACCCCAACCCGAACCCTAACCCTAACCCGAACCCTAAACCTAACCCTAAACCGAAACCTAAACCTAACCTGAACCTTAACCCTAAACCTAACCCGAAACCTAACCCGAAACCTAACCCTAACCCGAACCCGAACCCTAACTCTAAACCTAACCGTAACCCTATCCCTAACCCTAACCCTAACCCTAACCCGAACCCTAACACGAACCCTAACCCTAAACCTAACCCTAACCCTAACCCGAACCCTAACCCTAACACTAAACCTAAACCTAACCCGAACCTAACCCTAACCGTAAACCGAACCCAAACCCGAACCCTAACCCTAACCCTAACCCGAACCCTAAGCCTAACCCTAACCCCTAACCCGAACCCTAACACTAACCTTAACCCGAACCCTAACCATAACCTAACCCGAACCCTAACCCTAACCCTAACCCGAATGCTAACCCTAACACGAACCCTAACCCGAACCCTAACCCGAACCCTAACCCGAACCCTAACCCTAACCCTAACCCGAACACTAACCCTAAATGTAACCCTAACCATAACCCCTAAACCTAACCCTAAACCGAAACCTAATCCTAACCCGAACCCTAACCCTAAACCTAACCCGAACCCTAACCCTAAACCTAACCCGAACCCTAACCGTAACCCGAACCCTAACCCTAACCCGAACCCTAACACGAACCCTAAACCGAACACTAACCCTTACCCGAACCCTAACACGAACCCGAACCCGTACCCTAACACGAAACCTAACCCGAAACCTAAACCGAAACCTAACCCGAAACCTAACCGTAACCCTAACCCGAACCCTAACCCTAACCCGAACCCTAACCCGATGCCTAAACCGAACCCTAACCCTAACCCTAACCAGAACCCTAACCCGAAACCTAACCCTAACCCTAACCCGAACCCTAACCCTAACCTTAAACCTAACCCTAACCCGAACCCTAACCCTAACCCTAACACTAACCCTAACGCGAACCCTAACCCTAACCCTAACCCTAATCCGAACCCTAACCCTAACCCTAAACCGAACCCGAACCCTAACACGAACCCGAACCCTAACCCGAACTCTAACACTAACCCTAACCCGAACCCTAACCCTAACCCGAACCCAACCCGAACCCTAACCCTAACCCTAACCCTAACCCGAACCCTAACCCTAACCTTAAACCTAACCCTAACCCGAACCCTAACCCTAACCCTAACACTAAACCTAACGCGAACCCTAACCCTAAACCTAACCCTAACCCTAATCCGAACCCTAACCCTAACCCTAAACCGAACCCGAACCCTAACACGAACCCGAACCCTAACCCGAACTCTAACACTAACCCTAACCCTAACCCTTACCCTAACCCGAGCCCTAACCTTAACCCTAACCCGAACCATAACCCTAACCGTAACCCAAACCCTAACCTGAACCCTAAACCTAACCCTAACCCTAACCCTAACCCTAACCCCTAACACTCACCCTAACCCTAACCCTAACCCTAACCCTAAATCCTAACCCTAACCCTAACACTAAACCTAACTCGAACCCTAACCCTAACCCTAGCCGAACCCTAACCTTAACCCTAACCCGAACCCTAACACAAAACCTAACCCTAACCCTAACCCTAAACCGAACCCTAACCCTAACCCTACCCGGAACCCTAACCCTAACCCTAACCCGAACCCGAACCCTAACCCCTTACCCTAATCCTAACCCTAACCCGAACCCTAACCCGAACCCTAACCCTAACCCCGAACCCGAACCCTAACCCTAACCCTAACCCTAACCCGAACGCTAACCCGAAACCTAACCCGAACCCCAAACCTAACCCTAAACCGAACCCGAACCCTAACCCTAACACGAAACCTAATCATAACCCGAACCCTAACCCTAACCCTAACCCAAACCCTAACCCGAACCCTAAACCTAACCCTAACCCGATCCCTAACCCGAACCCTAACACGAACCCTAACCCTAAACCTAACCCTAACCCGAACCCTAACCCTAACCCTAACCCGAAACCTAACCCTAATCCGAACCCTAACCCTAACACTAAACCGAACCCTAACCCTAACCCGAACCCGAAACCTAACCCTAACACGAAACCTAACCCGAACCCAACCCTAACCCGAACCCTAGCCCTAACCCGAACCCTAACCCTAAACCTAACCCTAACCCTAACGCTAAACCTAACCCTAACCCTAACACGAACCCTAACCCGAACCCTAACCCTAACCCTAACCCAAACCCTAACCCGAACCCTAACCCTAACCCTAACCCGAACCCGAACCCTAATCCCAACCCGAAACCTAAACCGAACCCTACTCCTAACCCTAACCCGAACCCTAACCCTAACCCTAACCCTAAAACCTAACCCTAACCCGAACCCTAACCCTAACCCGAAACCTAATCCTAACCCTAACCCGAACACTAACCCTAACCCTAACCCGAACCCTAACCCTAACCCGAACCCTAAACCTAAACCTAACCCTAACCCTAACCCTAACACTAACCCTAACCCTAACCCGAATCCTAACCCGAACCCTAACCCTAACCCTAAACCTAACCCGAACCCGAAACCGAACCTTCAACCGAAACCTAACCCTAACCCTAACCCGAACCCTAACCCTAACCCGAACCCGAACCCTAACCCTAACCCGAACCCTAACCCGAACCCTAACCCGAACCCTAACCCGAACCCTAAACCGAACCCTAACCCTAACCCTAACCCGAACCCTAACCCGAACCCTAACCCTAACCCTAACCCGAACCCTAACCCTAACCTTAAACCTAACCCTAAGCCGAACCCTAACCCTAACCCTAACCCTAACCCTAACGCGAATTCTAACCCTAACCCTAACCCGAACCCTAACCCGAACCCTAACCCTAACCCGAACCTTAACACTAACCCTAAACCTAACCCGAACCCTAAGCCGAACCCTAACCCTAACCCTAACCCTAACCCGAACCACAACCCTAACCCTAACCCTAACCCTAACCCTAACCCTAATCCGAACCCTAACCCTAACCCTAAACCGAACCCGAACCCTAAAACGAACCCGAAACCTAACACGAAATCTAACACTAACCCTAACCCGAACCCTAACCCTAACCCGAACCCAACCCGAACCCTAACCCTAACCCTAACCCAAACCATAACCCGAACCCTAACCCGAACCCTAACCCTTACCCTAACCCGAGCCCTAAACCTAACCCTAACCCGAACCCTAACCCTAACCCTAACACAAACCGTAACCTGAACCCTAAACCTAACTCTAACCCTAACCCTAACCCTAACCCCTAACCATAACCCTAACCCTAACCCTAACCCTAATCCTAAATCCTAACTCTAACCCGAACCCTAACCCTAACCCTAACCCTAACCCTAACCCTAACTCGAACCCTAACCCTAACCCTAACCCGAACCCTAACCCTAACCCTAACCCGAACCCTAACCCGAAACCTAACCCTAACCCTAACCCTAACCCTAACCCGAACCCTAACCCTAACCCTACCCGGAACCCTAACGCTAACCCTAACCCGAACCCGAACCCTAACCCCTTACCCTAATCCTAACCCTAACCCGAGCCCTAACCCGAACCCTAACCCTAACCCTAACCCCGAACCCGAAACCTCACCCTAACCCTAACCCTAACCCGAACGCTAACCCGAACCCTCACCCGAACCCCAACCCTAACCCTAACCCGAACCCGAAACCTAACCCTAACCCTAACCCAAACCCTAATCCTAACCCGAACCCTAACCCTAACCCTAAACCTAACCTGTACCCTAACCCTAACCCTAACCCGAACCCTAACCCGAACCCTAACACGAACCCTAACCCTAACCCTAACCCTAACACTAACCCGAACCCTAACCCTAACCCTAACCAGAACCCTAACCCTAACCCGAAACCTAACCCTAACCCTAATCCTAACCCGAACCCTAACCCTAACCCGAACCCGAAACCTAACCCTAACCCGAATCCTAACCTGAACCCAACCCTAACCCGAACCCTAACCCTAAACCGAACCCTAACCCTAAACCTAACCCTAACCCTAACCCTAAACCTAACCCTAACCCTAACCCGAACCCTAACCCGAACCCTAACCCTAACCCTAACCCGAACACTAACCCTAACCCTAACCCTAACCCTAACCCCTAACCCTAACCCG
>JAVLSZ010000015.1:320000-322500 GCA_032313775.1 Urocyon cinereoargenteus | reverse complement strand
CTAACCCTAACCCAACCCGAACCCTAACCCCTTACCCTAATCCTAAACCTAACCCGAACCCTAACCCGAACCCTAACCCTAACCCTAACCCCGACACGAACCCTCACCCTAAACCTAACCCTAACCCGAACGCTAACCCGAAACCTCACCCTAACCCCAACCCTAACCCTAACCCGAACCCGAACCCTAACCCTAACCCTAACCCGAACCCTAATCCTAACTCGAACCCTAACCCTAACCCTAACCCTACCCCGAACCCTAACCCTAACCCTAACCCGACCCCTAACCTGAACCCTAACACGAACCCTAACGCTAACCCTAACCCTAACCCGAACCCTAACCCTAACCCGAACCCTAACCCTAACCCTAACCCGAACCCTAACCCTAACCCGAACCCGAAACCTAACCCTAACCCGAAACCTAACCCGATCCCAACCGTAACACGAACCCTAACCCTAACCCGAACCCTAACCCTAAACCTAACCCTAACCCGAAACCTAACCCGATCCCAACCCTAACACGAACCCTAACCCTAACCCGAACCCTAACCCTAAACCTAACACTAACCCTAACCCTAAACCCATCCCGAACCCTAAAACGAACCCGAAACCTAACCCGAAATCTAACACCAACCCTAACCCGAACCCTAACCCTAACCCGAACCCAACCCGAACCCTAACCCTAACCCTAACCCAAACCATAACCCGAACCCTAACCCGAACCCTAACCCTTAACCTAACCCGAGCCCTAAACCTAACCCTAACCCGAAACCTAACCCTAAACCTAACACAAACCCTAACCTGAACCCTAAACCTAACTCTAACCCTAAACCTAACCCTAACCCCTAACCCTAACCCTAACCCTAACCCTAACCCTAACCCTAAATCCTAACTCTAACCCGAACCCTAACCCTAACCCTAACCCTAACCCTAACCCTAACTCGAACCCTAACCCTAACCCTAACCCGAACCCTAACCCTAACCCTAACCCGAACCCTAACCCGAACCCTAACCCTAACCCTAACCCTAACCCTAACCCGAACCCTAACCGTAACCCTACCCGGAACCCTAACGCTAACCATAACCCGAACCCGAACCCTAACCCCTTAACCAAATCCTAACCCTAACCCGAACCCTAACCCGAACCCTAACCCTAACCCTAACCCCGAACCCGAACCCTCACCCTAACCCTAACCCTAACCCGAACGCTAACCCGAACCCTCACCCGAACCCCAACCCTAACCCTAACCCGAACCCGAAACCTAACCCTAACCCTAACCCGAACCCTAATCCTAACCCGAACCCTACCCTAAACCTAAACCTAACCCGTACCCTAACCCTAAACCTAACCCGACCCCTAACCCGAAACCTAACACGAACCCTAACCCTAACCCTAACCCGAACCCTAACCCTAACCCTAACCCGAACCCTAACCCTAACCCGAAACCTAACCCTAACCCTAATCCTAACCCGAACCCTAACCCTAACCCGAACCCGAAACCTAACCCTAACCCGAATCCTAACCCGAACACAACCCTAACCCGAACCCTAACCCTAACCCGAACCCTAACCCTAAACCTAACCCTAACCCTAACCCTAAACCTAACCCTAACCCTAACCCGAACCCTAACCCGAACCCTAACCCTAACACTAACCCTAACCCTAACCCTAACCCTAAACCTAACCCTAACCCTAACCCGAAACCTAACCCGAACCCTAACCCTAACCCTAACCCGAACACTAACCCTAACCCTAACCCTAACCCTAACCCCTAACCCTAACCCGAACCCTAACCCTAACTCGAACACTAACCCTAACCCTAACCCGAACCCTAACCCTAACCCTAACCCTAACCCTAACCCGAACCCTAACCCTAAACCTAACCCTAACCCTAACCCTAACACTAACCCTAACCCTAACCCGAACCCTAACCGGAACCCTAACCGTAACCCGAACCCTAACCCGAACCCTAACCCGAACCCGAACCCGAACCCGAACCCTAATCCGAACCCTAACCCTAACCCTAAACCGAACCCGAACCCTAACACGAACCTGAACCCTAACCCAAACCCTAACACTAACCCTAACCTGAACCCTAACCCTACACCCGAACCCTAACCCGAACCCTAAACCTAACCCTAACCCGAACGCTAACCCGAAACCTAACCCGAAACCTAACTCTAACCCTAACCCGAGCCCTAACCCTAACCCTAACCTGAACCCTAACCCTAACCCGAACCCTAACCCGAACCCTAACCTGAACCCTAAACCTAACCCTAACCCTAACCCGAACCCGAACCCTAACCCTAACTCTAACTCTAACCCTAAACCTAACCCTAAACCGAAACCCCACCCTAATCCTAACCCGAACCCTAACCCGAACCCTAACCCGAACCCTAACCCTAACCCTATCCCGAGCCCTAACCCTAAATCTAACCTGAACCCTAACCCTAACCCGAGCCCTAACCCTAACCCTAACCTGAACCCTAACACTAACCCTA
>JAVLSZ010000015.1:305000-310000 GCA_032313775.1 Urocyon cinereoargenteus | reverse complement strand
ACCCGAACTCTAACCCTAACCCTAAACCGAACCCTAACCCTAACCCGAACCCGAAACCTAACCCTAACCCGAAACCTAACCCGAACCCAACCCTAACCCGAACCCTAACCCTAACCCGAACCCTAACCCTAAACCTAACCCTAACCCTAACCCTAAACCTAACCCTAACCCTAACCCGAACCCTAACCCGAACCCTAATCCTAACCCTAACCCTAACCCGAACCCTAACCCTAACCCTAACCCGAACCCGAACCCTAACCCGAACCCGAACCCTAACCCGAACCCTAACCCTAACCCTAACCCGAACCCTAACCCTAACCCTAACCCTAAAATCTAACCCTAACCCGAACCCTAACCCTAAACCGAATCCTAACCCTAACCGTAACCCGAACACTAACCCTAACCCTAACCCGAACCCTAACCTAACCCTAACTCGAACCCTAACCCGAACCCTAACCCGAACCCTAACCCTAACCCTAACCCTAACCCGAACCCGAACCCGAACCTTCAACCGAAACCTAACCCTAACCCTTACCCGAACCCTAACCCTAACCCGAACCCGAACCCTAACCCTAACCCGAACCCTAACCCGAACTCTAACCCGAACCCTAACCTGAACCCTAAACCGAACCCTAACCCTAACCCGAACCCTAAACCTAAACCTAACCCTAACCCTAACCCTAACACTAACCCTAACCCTAACCCGAACCCTAACCCGAACCCTAACCCTAACCCAAACCCGAACCCTAACCCCAACACGAACCCTAACCCGAACCCTAACCCGAACCCTAACCCTAACCCTAAACCGAACCCTAACCCTAACCCTAACCCGAACCCAAACCCGAACCCTAACCCGAAACCTAACCCGAACCCTAACCCTAACCCTAAACCTAACCCTAACCCGAAACCTAACCCTAACCCTAACCCTAACCCGAACACTAACACTAACCCTAACCCAAACCCTAACCCCTAACCCTAACCCGAACCCGAACCCTAACCCGAACCCGAACCCTAAACCTAACTCGAACCAGAACCCTAACCCTAACCCGAACCCGAACCAGAAACCTAACCCTAACCCTAACCCGAACCCGAACCCTAACCCGAACCCTAACCCTAACCCTAACCCTAACCCTAACCCTAATCCTAAACCGAACCCTAACCCGAACCCTAACCCTAACCCTAACCCTAACCCGAACCCTAACCCGAACCCTAACCCTAACCCTAACCCGAACACTAACCCTAACCCGAACCCGAAACCTAACCCTAATCCGAAACCTAACCCGAACCCAACCCCAACCCGAACCCTAACCCTAACCCGAACCCTAAACCTAACCCTAAACCGAAACCTAAACCTAACCTGAACCTTAACCCTAAACCTAACCCGAAACCTAACCCGAAACCTAACCCTAACCCGAACCCTAACCCGAACCCTAACCCTAACCCTAACCCGAACACTAACCCTAAATGTAACCCTAACCATAACCCCTAAACCTAACCCTAAACCGAAACCTAATCCTAACCCGAACCCTAACCCTAAACCTAACCCGAACCCTAACCCTAAACCTAACCCGAACCCTAACCGTAACCCGAACCCTAACCCTAACCCGAACCCTAACACGAACCCTAAACCGAACACTAACCCTTACCCGAACCCTAACACGAACCCGAACCCGTACCCTAACACGAAACCTAACCCGAAACCTAAACCGAAACCTAACCCGAAACCTAACCGTAACCCTAACCCGAACCCTAACCCTAACCCGAACCCTAACCCGATGCCTAAACCGAACCCTAACCCTAACCCTAACCAGAACCCTAACCCGAAACCTAACCCTAACCCTAACCCGAACCCTAACCCTAACCTTAAACCTAACCCTAACCCGAACCCTAACCCTAACCCTAACACTAACCCTAACGCGAACCCTAACCCTAACCCTAACCCTAATCCGAACCCTAACCCTAACCCTAAACCGAACCCGAACCCTAACACGAACCCGAACCCTAACCCGAACTCTAACACTAACCCTAACCCGAACCCTAACCCTAACCCGAACCCAACCCGAACCCTAACCCTAACCCTAACCCTAACCCGAACCCTAACCCTAACCTTAAACCTAACCCTAACCCGAACCCTAACCCTAACCCTAACACTAAACCTAACGCGAACCCTAACCCTAACCTAACCCTAACCCTAATCCGAACCCTAACCCTAACCCTAAACCGAACCCGAACCCTAACACGAACCCGAACCCTAACCCGAACTCTAACACTAACCCTAACCCTAAGCCTTACCCTAACCCGAGCCCTAACCTTAACCCTAACCCGAACCATAACCCTAACCGTAACCCAAACCCTAACCTGAACCCTAAACCTAACCCTAACCCTAACCCTAACCCTAACCCCTAACACTCACCCTAACCCTAACCCTAACCCTAACCCTAAATCCTAACCCTAACCCTAACACTAAACCTAACTCGAACCCTAACCCTAACCCTAGCCGAACCCTAACCTTAACCCTAACCCGAACCCTAACACAAAACCTAACCCTAACCCTAACCCTAAACCGAACCCTAACCCTAACCCTACCCGGAACCCTAACCCTAACCCTAACCCGAACCCGAACCCTAACCCCTTACCCTAATCCTAACCCTAACCCGAACCCTAACCCGAACCCTAACCCTAACCCCGAACCCGAACCCTAACCCTAACCCTAACCCTAACCCGAACGCTAACCCGAAACCTAACCCGAACCCCAAACCTAACCCTAAACCGAACCCGAACCCTAACCCTAACACGAAACCTAATCATAACCCGAACCCTAACCCTAACCCTAACCCAAACCCTAACCCGAACCCTAAACCTAACCCTAACCCGATCCCTAACCCGAACCCTAACACGAACCCTAACCCTAAACCTAACCCTAACCCGAACCCTAACCCTAACCCTAACCCGAAACCTAACCCTAATCCGAACCCTAACCCTAACACTAAACCGAACCCTAACCCTAACCCGAACCCGAAACCTAACCCTAACACGAAACCTAACCCGAACCCAACCCTAACCCGAACCCTAGCCCTAACCCGAACCCTAACCCTAAACCTAACCCTAACCCTAACGCTAAACCTAACCCTAACCCTAACACGAACCCTAACCCGAACCCTAACCCTAACCCTAACCCAAACCCTAACCCGAACCCTAACCCTAACCCTAACCCGAACCCGAACCCTAATCCCAACCCGAAACCTAAACCGAACCCTACTCCTAACCCTAACCCGAACCCTAACCCTAACCCTAACCCTAAAACCTAACCCTAACCCGAACCCTAACCCTAACCCGAAACCTAATCCTAACCCTAACCCGAACACTAACCCTAACCCTAACCCGAACCCTAACCCTAACCCGAACCCTAAACCTAAACCTAACCCTAACCCTAACCCTAACACTAACCCTAACCCTAACCCGAATCCTAACCCGAACCCTAACCCTAACCCTAAACCTAACCCGAACCCGAACCCGAACCTTCAACCGAAACCTAACCCTAACCCTAACCCGAACCCTAACCCTAACCCGAACCCGAACCCTAACCCTTACCCGAACCCTAACCCGAACCCTAACCCGAACCCTAACCCGAACCCTAAACCGAACCCTAACCCTAACCCTAACCCGAACCCTAACCCGAACCCTAACCCTAACCCTAACCCGAACCCTAACCCTAACCTTAAACCTAACCCTAAGCCGAACCCTAACCCTAACCCTAACCCTAACCCTAACGCGAATTCTAACCCTAACCCTAACCCGAACCCTAACCCGAACCCTAACCCTAACCCGAACCTTAACACTAACCCTAAACCTAACCCGAACCCTAAGCCGAACCCTAACCCTAACCCTAACCCTAACCCGAACCACAACCCTAACCCTAACCCTAACCCTAACCCTAACCCTAATCCGAACCCTAACCCTAACCCTAAACCGAACCCGAACCCTAAAACGAACCCGAAACCTAACACGAAATCTAACACTAACCCTAACCCGAACCCTAACCCTAACCCGAACCCAACCCGAACCCTAACCCTAACCCTAACCCAAACCATAACCCGAACCCTAACCCGAACCCTAACCCTTACCCTAACCCGAGCCCTAAACCTAACCCTAACCCGAACCCTAACCCTAACCCTAACACAAACCGTAAACTGAACCCTAAACCTAACTCTAACCCTAACCCTAACCCTAACACCTAACCATAACCCTAACCCTAACCCTAACCCTAATCCTAAATCCTAACTCTAACCCGAACCCTAACCCTAACCCTAACCCTAACCCTAACCCTAACTCGAACCCTAACCCTAACCCTAACCCGAACCCTAACCCTAACCCTAACCCGAACCCTAACCCGAAACCTAACCCTAACCCTAACCCTAACCCTAACCCGAACCCTAACCCTAACCCTACCCGGAACCCTAACGCTAACCCTAACCCGAACCCGAACCCTAACCCCTTACCCTAATCCTAACCCTAACCCGAGCCCTAACCCGAACCCTAACCCTAACCCTAACCCCGAACCCGAAACCTCACCCTAACCCTAACCCTAACCCGAACGCTAACCCGAACCCTCACCCGAACCCCAACCCTAACCCTAACCCGAACCCGAAACCTAACCCTAACCCAAACCCTAATCCTAACCCGAACCCTAACCCTAACCCTAAACCTAACCCGTACCCTAACCCTAACCCTAACCCGAACCCTAACCCGAACCCTAACACGAACCCTAACCCTAACCCTAACCCTAACACTAACCCGAACCCTAACCCTAACCCTAACCAGAACCCTAACCCTAACCCGAAACCTAACCCTAACCCTAATCCTAACCCGAACCCTAACCCTAACCCGAACCCGAAACCTAACCCTAACCCGAATCCTAACCTGAACCCAACCCTAACCCGAACCCTAACCCTAAACCGAACCCTAACCCTAAACCTAACCCTAACCCTAACCCTAAACCT
>JAVLSZ010000015.1:280000-295000 GCA_032313775.1 Urocyon cinereoargenteus | reverse complement strand
CTAACCCGAACCCTAACCCTAAACCTAACCCTAAACCTAAACCTAACCCGAACCCTAACCCTACCCGAAACCGAAACCTAACCCTAACCCGAAACCTAACCCGAACCCAACCCTAACCCGAACCCTAACCCTAACCCGAACCCTAACCCTAAACCTAAAACTAACCCTAACCCGAACCCTAACCCTTACCCGAACCCTAACACGAACCCGAACCCGTACCCTAACCCGAAACCTAACCCTAAACCTAAACCGAACCCTAACCCGAATCCTAACCCTAACCCTAACCCGAACCCTAACCCTAACCCGAACCCTAACCCGAACCCTAACCCGATGCCTAAACCGAACCCTAACCCTAACCCTAACCCGAACCCTAACCCGAAACCTAATCCTAATCCTAACCCGAACCCTAACCCTAACCTTAAACCTAACCCTAACCCGAACCCTAGCCCTAACCCTAACCCTAACCCTAACGCGAACCCTAACCCTAACCCTAACCCTAACCCTAATCCGAACCCTAACCCTAAACCGAACCCGAACCCTAAAACGAACCCGAACCCTAACCCGTACTCTAACACTAACCCTAACCCGAACCCTAACCCTAACCCGAACCCAACCCGAACCCTAAACCTAACCCGAACCCTAACCCGAACCATAACCCGAACCTTAACCCGAACCCTAACCCTTACCCTAACCCGAGCCCTAACCTTAACCCTAACCCGAACCCTAACCCTAACCGTAACCCAAACCCTAACCTGAACCCTAAACCTAACCCTAACCCTAACCCTAACCCTAACCCCTAACACTCACCCTAACCCTAACCCTAACCCTAACCCTAAATCCTAACCCTAACCCTAACACTAAACCTAACTCGAACCCTAACCCTAACCCTAGCCGAACCCTAACCCTAACACTAACCTGAACCCTAACCCGAAACCTAACCCTAACCCTAATCCTAAACCGAACCCTAAACCTAACCCTACCCGGAACCCTAACCCTAACCCTAACCCGAACCCGAACCCTAACCCTTTACCCTAATTCTAACCCTAACCCGAACCCTAACCCGAACCCTAACACTAACCCTAACCCCGAACCCGAACCCTAACCCTAACCCTAACGCTAACCCGAACGCTAACCCGAACCCTAACCCGAACCCCAAACCTAACCCTAACCCGAACCCGAACCCAAACCCTAACCCGAAACCTAATCCTAACCCGAACCCTAACCCTAACCCTAACCCAAACCCTAACCCGAACCCTAAACCTAACCCTAACCCGAACCCTAACCCGAACCCTAACTTGAACCCTAACCCTAACCCTAACCCTAACCCTAACCCGAACCCTAACCCTAACCCTAACCCGAACCCGAACCCTAACCCGAACCCGAACCCTAAACCGAACCCTAACCCTAACCCTAACCCGAACACTAACCCTAACCCTAACCCGAACCCTAACCCTAACCCTAACTCGAACACTAACCCTAACCCTTAACCGAACCCTAACCCTAACCCTAACCCTAACCCTAACCCGAACCCTAAACCTAAACTTAACCCAAACCCTAACCCTAACACTAACCCTAACCCTAACCCGAACCCTACCCCGAACCCTAACACTAACCCTAACCCTAACCCTAACACGAACCCGAACCTTCAACCGAAAACAAACTCTAACCCGAACCCGAACCCTAACCCTAACCCGAACCCGAACCCTAACCCTAACCCGAACCCTAAACCGAACCCTAACCCGAACCCTAACCCGAAACCTAAACCGAACCCTAACCCTAACCCTAACCCGAACCCTAACCCGAACCCTAACCATAACCCTAACCCGAACCCTAACCCTAAACTTAAACCTCACCCTAACCCGAACCCTAACCCTAACCGTAACCCTAACCCTAACGCGAATTCTAACCCTAACCCTAACCCGAACCCTAACCCGAACCCTAACCCTAACCCGAACCCTAACCCTAACCCGAACCTTAACACTAACCCTAACCCTAACCCGAACCCTAAGCCGAACCCTAACCCTAAACCTAACCCTAACCCGAACCACAACCCTAACCCTAACCCTAACCCTAACCCTAATCCGAACCCTAACCCTAACCCTAAACCGAACCCGAACCCTAAAACGAACCCGAAACCTAACCCGAAATCTAACACTAACCCTAACCCGAACCCTAACCCTAACCCGAACCCAACCCGAACCCTAACCCTAACCCTAACCCAAACCATAACACGAACCCTAACCCTAACCCTAACCCGATCCCTAACCCGAACCCTAACCCTAACTCTAACCCTAACCCTAACCCGAACCCTAACCCTAACCCTACACGGAACCCTAACCCTAACCCTAACCCGAACCCGAACCCTAACCCCTTAACCTAATCCTAAACCTAACCCGAACCCTAACCCGAACCTTAACCCTAACCCTAACCCCGAACCCGAACCCTCACCCTAACTCTAACCCTACCCCGAACGCTAACCCGAACCCTCACCCGAACCGCAACCATAACCCTAACCCGAACCCGAAACCTAACCCTAACCCTAACCGGAACCCTAATCCTAACCCGAACCCTAACCCTAACCCTAACACAAACCCGAACCCTAAACCTAACCCGAACCCTAACCCGAACCCTAACCCGAACCCTAACCCGAACCCTAAACCGAACCCTAACCCTAACCCTAACCCGAACCCTAACCCGAACCCTAACCCGAACCCTAACCCGAACCCGAAACCTAACCCTAAACCTAACCCTAACCCGAAACCTAACCCTAACCCTAACCCTAACCCGAACACTAACACTAACCCTAACACAAACCCTAACCCCTAACCCTAACCCGAACCCGAACCCTAACCCGAACCCGAACCCTAAACCTAACTCGAACCAGAACACTAACCCTAACCCGAACCCGAACCCGAACCCTAACCCTAACCCGAACCCTAACCCTAACCCTAACCTTAAATCCTAACTCTAACCCGAACCCTAACCCTAACCCTAACCCTAACCGTAACTCGAACCCTAACCCTAACCCTAACCCCAATCCTAACCCTAACCCTAACCCGAACCCTAACCCGAACCCTAAACCTAACCCTAACCCTAACCCGAACCCTAACCCTAACCCTACCCGGAACCCTAACCCTAACTCTAACCCGAACCCGAACCCTAACCCCTTACCCTAATCCTAACCCTAACCCGAACCCTAACCCGAACCCTAACCCTAACCCTAACCCCGAACCCGAAACCTCACCCTAACCCTAACCCTAACCCGAACGCTAACCTGAACCCTCACCCGAACCCCAACCCTAACCCTAACCCGAACCCGAACCTAACCCTAACCCTAACCCGAACCCTAATCCTAACCGAACCCTAACCCTAACCCTAACCCTAACCCGAACCCTAACCCTAACCCTAACCCGACCCCTAACCCGAACCCTAACACGAACCCTAACCCTAACCCTAACCCTAACCCGAAACCTAACCCTAACCCTAACCCGAACCCTAACCCTAACCCGAAACCTAACCCTAACCCTAATCCTAACCTGAACCCTAACCCTAACCCGAACCCGAAACCTAACCCTAACCCGAATCCTAACCCCAACCCAACCCTAACCCGAACCCTAACCCTAACCCGAACCCTAACCCTAAACCTAACCCTAACCCTAACCCTAAACCTAATCCTAACCCTAACCCGAACCCTAACCAGAACCCTAACCCTAACACTAACCCTAACCCTAACCCTAACCCTAAACCTAACCCTAACCCTAACCCTAACCCTAACCCTAACCCGAACCCTAACCCTTAACCTAACCCTAACCCTAACCCTAACACTAACCCTAACCCTAACCCGAACCCTAACCCGAACCCTAACCCTAACCCGAACCCTAACCCGAACCCGAACCCGAACCCTAATCCGAACCCTAACCCTAACCCTAAACCGAACCCGAACCCTAACACGAACCCGAACCCTAACCCGAACCCTAACACTAACCCTAACCCGAACACTAACCCTACACCCGAACCCTAACCCGAACCCTAAACCTAACCCTAACCCGAACCCTAACCCGAACCCTAACCCGAACCCTAACCCTAACCCTAACCCGAGCCCTAACCCGAACCCTAACCTGAACCCTAACCCTAACCCTATCCCGAGCACTAACCCTAACTCTAACCTGAACCCTAACCCTAACCCGAACCCTAAACCTAACCCTAACCTGAAACCTAACCCTAACCCTAACCCTAACCCTAACCCTAACCCGAACCCTAACCCTAACTCTAACTCTAACCCTAAACCTAACCCTAACCCGAAACCTAACCCTAACCATAAACCGAACCCTAAACCGAACGCTAACCCGAAACCTAACCCTAACCCTAACCCTAACCATAACCCGAACCCTAACCCTAACCCGAACACTAACCCGAACCCTAACACTAACCCGAACCCTACCCCGAACCCTAACCCTAACCCTAACCCTAACCCTAACCCGAAACCTAACCCGAAACCTAACCCGAAACCTAAACCGAACCCTAACCCGAATCCTAACACTAACCCTAACCCGAACCCTAACCCGAACCCTAACCCTAACCCTAACCCGAAACCTAACCCTAACCCTATCCAAACCCTAACCCGAACCCTAACCCTAACCCTAACCCCAACCCTAAGCCGAACCCTAACCCTAACCCGAACCCTAAACCTAACCCTAACCCTAACCCGAACCCTAACCCTAACCCTAACCCTAACCCTAACACGAACCCTAACCTGAACCCGAAACCTAACCCTAACCCGAAACCTAACCCGAACCCAACCCTAACCCGAACCCTAACCCTAACCCGAACCCTAACCCTAAACCTAACCCTAAACCTAAACCTAACCCGAACCCTAACCCTACCCGAACCGGAAACCTAACCCTAACCCGAAACCTAACCCGAACCCAACCCTAACCCGAACCCTAACCCTAACCCGAACCCTAACCCTAAACCTAAAACTAACCCTAACCCGAAGCCTAACCCGAACCCTAACCCGAACCCTCACCCGAACCCTAACCCTAACCCTAAACCTAACCCGAACCCTAACCCTAACCCGAACCTGAACCCTAACCCGAAACCGAACCCTAACCCGAACCCGAACCCTAACCCTAAACCTAACCCTAAACCTAACACTAACCCTAACACTAACCCTAACCCTAACCCGAACCCTAACCCGAACCCTAACCCTAACCCGAACCCTAACCCTAACCCTAACCCTAACCCGAACCCGAAACCTAAACCAAAACGTAACCCTAACCCTAACCCGAACCCTAACCCTAACCCAAACCCGAACCCTAACCCTAACCCGAACCCTAACCCGAACCCTAACCCGAACCTTAACCCGAACCCTAACCCGAACCCTAAACCGAACCCTAACCCTAACCCTAACCCGAACCCTAACCCGAACCCTAACCCTAACCCTAACCCGAACCCTAACCCGAACCCGAACCCTAACCCTAACCCGACCCCTAATCCTAACCCGAACCCTAACCCTAACCCTAACCCTAACCCGAACCCTAACCCTAACCCTAACCCAAACCCTAACACGAACCCTAACCTGAACCCGAAACCTAACCCTAACCCGAAACCTAACCCGAACCCAACCCTAACCCGAACCCTAACCCTAACCCGAACCCTAACCCTAAACCTAACCCTAAACCTAAACCTAACCCGAACCCTAACCCTACCCGAACCCGAAACCTAACCCTATCCCGAAACCTAACCCGAACCCAACCCTAACCCGAACCCTAACCCTAACCCAAACCCTAACCCTAAACCTAAAACTCACCCTAACCCGAACCCTAACCCTTACCCGAACCCTAACCCGAAACCTAACCCGAAACCTAAACCGAACACTAACCCGAATCCTAACCCTAACCCTAACCCGAAACCTAACCCTAACCCGAACCCTAACCCGAACCCTAACCCGATGCCTAAACCGAACCCTAACCCTAAACCTAACCCGAACCCTAACCCGAACCCTAACCCTAACCCGAACCCTAACCCGAACCCTAACCCGATGCCTAAACCGAACCCTAACCTTAACCCTATCCCGAACCCTAACCCTAACCGTAACCCAAACCCTAACCTGAACCCTAAACCTAACCCTAACCCTAACCCTAACCCTAACCCCTAACACTCACCCTAACCCTAACCCTAACCCTAACCCTAAATCCTAACCCTAACCCTAACACTAAACCTAACTCGAACCCTAACCCTAACCCTAGCCGAACCCTAACCCTAACACTAACCCGAACCCTAACCCGAAACCTAACCCTAACCCTAATCCTAAACCGAACCCTAACCCTAACCCTACCCGGAACCCTAACCCTAACCCTAACCCGAACCCGAACCCTAACCCCTTACCCTAATTCTAACCCTAACCCGAACCCTAACCCGAACCCTAACCCTAACCCTAACCATAACCCGAACCCTAACCCTAACCCGAACCCTAACCCGAACCCTAACCCGAACACTAACCCGAACCCTAACACTAACCCGAACCCTAACCCGAACCCTAACCCTAACCTTAACCCTAACCCTAACCAGTACCCTAACCCGAACCCTAACCCTAACCCTAAACCTAAACCTAATCCGAACCCTAACCCTAACCCTAACCCTAACCCTAACCCTTACCCTAAACCTAACCCTAACCCTAAACCTAACCCTAACCCGAACCCTAACCCGAACCCTAAACCTAACCCTAACCCTAACCCAAACCCGAACCCTAACCCTAACCCTAACCCGAACCCGAACGCTAACCCGAACCTGAACCCTAACCCTAACCCGAACCCTAAACCTACCCCGAACCCTCACACGAACCCGAACCCGAACCCTAACCCGAAACCTAACCCGAACCATAACCCGAACCCTAACCCTAACCCGAACCCTAACCCGAACCCTAACCCGAACACTAACCCGAACCCTAACACTAACCCGAACCCTAACCCGAACCCGAACCCTAACCCCTTAACCTAATCCTAAACCTAACCCGAACCCTAACCCGAACCTTAATCCTAACCCTAACCCCGAACCCGAACCCTCACCCTAACTCTAACCCTAACCCGAACGCTAACCCGAACCCTCACCCGAACCCCAACCATAACCCTAACCCGAACCCGAAACCTAACCCTAACCCTAACCGAAACCCTAATCCTAACCCGAACCCTAACCCTAACCCTAACACAAACCCGAACCCTAAACCTAACCCGAACCCTAACCCGAACCCTAACCCGAACCCTAACCCGAACCCTAAACCGAACCCTAACCCTAACCCTAACCCGAACCCTAACCCTAACCCGAACCCTAACCCTAACCCTAACCCTAACCCTAACACGAACCCTAACCTGAACCCGAAACCTAACCCTAACCCGAAACCTAACCCGAACCCAACCCTAACCCGAACCCTAACCCTAACCTGAACCCTAACCCTAAACCTAACCCTAAACCTAAACCTAACCCGAACCCTAACCCTACCCGAACCGGAAACCTAACCCTAACCCGAAACCTAACCCGAACCCAACCCTAACCCGAACCCTAACCCTAACCCGAACCCTAACCCTAAACCTAAAACTAACCCTAACCCGAAGCCTAACCCGAACCCTAACCCGAACCCTCACCCGAACCCTAACCCTAACCCTAAACCTAACCCGAACCCTAACCCTAACCCGAACCTGAACCCTAACCCGAACCCGAACCCTAACCCGAACCCGAACCCTAACCCTAAACCTAACCCTAACCCTAACCCTAACCCTAACACTAACCCTAAACCTAACCCGAACCCTAACCCGAACCCTAACCCTAACCCGAACCCTAACCCTAACCCTAACCCTAACCCGAACCCGAAACCTAAACCAAAACCTAACCCTAACCCTAACCCGAACCCTAACCCTAACCCAAAACCGAACCCTAACCCTAACCCGAACCCTAACCCGAACCCTAACCCGAACCTTAACCCGAACCCTACCCCGAACCCTAAACCGAACCCTAACCCTAACCCTAACCCGAACCCTACCCGAACCCTAACCCTAACCCTAACCCGAACCCTAACCCGAACCCGAACCCTAACCCTAACCCTAACCCGACCCCTAATTCTAACCCGAACCCTAACCCTAACCCTAACCCTAACCCTAACCCGAACCCTAACCCTAACCCTAACCCTAACCCTAACACGAACCCTAACCTGAACCCGAAACCTAACCCTAACCCGAAACCTAACCCGAACCCAACCCTAACCCGAACCCTAACCCTAACCCGAACCCTAACCCTAAACCTAACCCTAAACCTAAACCTAACCCGAACCCTAACCCTACCCGAACCCGAAACCTAACCCTATCCCGAAACCTAACCCGAACCCAACCCTAACCCGAACCCTAACCCTAACCCAAACCCTAACCCTAAACCTAAAACTAACCCTAACCCGAACCCTAACCCTTACCCGAACCCTAACACGAACCCGAACCCGTACCCTAACCCGAAACCTAACCCGAAACCTCAACCGAACACTAACCCGAATCCTAACCCTAACCCTAACCCGAAACCTAACCCTAACCCGAACCCTAACCCGAACCCTAACCCGATGCCTAAACCGAACCCTAACCCTAACCCTAACCCGAACCCTAACCCGAACCCTAACCCTAACCCGAACCCTAACCCGAACCCTAACCCGATGCCTAAACCGAACCCTAACCTGAACCCTAAACCTAACCCTAACCCTAACCCTAACCCTAACCCCTAACACTCACCCTCACCCTAACCCTAACCCTAACCCTAAATCCTAACCCTAACCCTAACACTAAACCTAACTCGAACCTTAACCCTAACCCTAGCCGAACCCTAACCCTAACACTAACCCGAACCCTAACCCGAAACCTAACCCTAACCCTAATCCTAAACCGAACCCTAAACCTAACCCTACCCGGAACCCTAACCCTAACCCTAACCCGAACCCGAACCCTAACCCCTTACCATAATTCTAACCCTAACCCGAAACCTAACCCGAACCCAACCCTAACCCGAACCCTAACCCTAACCCGAACCCTAACCCTAAACCTAACCCTAAACCTAAACCTAACCCGAACCCTAACCCTACCCGAACCCGAAACCTAACCCTATCCCGAAACCTAACCCGAACCCAACCCTAACCCGAACCCTAACCCTAACCCAAACCCTAACCCTAAACCTAAAACTAACCCTAACCCGAACCCTAACCCTTACCCGAACCCTAACACGAACCCGAACCCGTACCCTAACCCGAAACCTAACCCGAAACCTCAACCGAACACTAACCCGAATCCTAACCCTAACCCTAACCCGAAACCTAACCCTAACCCGAACCCTAACCCGAACCCTAACCCGATGCCTAAACCGAACCCTAACCCTAACCCTAACCCGAACCCTAACCCGAACCCTAACCCTAACCCGAACCCTAACCCGAACCCTAACCCGATGCCTAAACCGAACCCTAACCTGAACCCTAAACCTAACCCTAACCCTAACCCTAACCCTAACCCCTAACACTCACCCTCACCCTAACCCTAACCCTAACCCTAAATCCTAACCCTAACCCTAACACTAAACCTAACTCGAACCTTAACCCTAACCCTAGCCGAACCCTAACCCTAACACTAACCCGAACCCTAACCCGAAACCTAACCCTAACCCTAATCCTAAACCGAACCCTAAACCTAACCCTACCCGGAACCCTAACCCTAACCCTAACCCGAACCCGAACCCTAACCCCTTACCATAATTCTAACCCTAACCCGAACCCTAACCCGAACCCTAACCATAACCCTAACCCGAACCCGAACCCTAACCCGAACCCGAACCCTAAACCGAACCCTAACCCTAACCCTAACCCGAACACTAACCCTAACCCTAACCCGAACCCTAACCCTAACCCTAACTCGAACACTAACCCTAACCCTTAACCGAACCCTAACCCTAACCCTAACCCTAACCCTAACCCGAACCCTAAACCTAAACTTAACCCTAACCCTAACCCTAACACTAACCCTAACCCTAACCCGAACCCTACCCCGAACCCTAACACTAACCCTAACCCTAACCCGAACCCTAACCCGAACCCTAAACCGAACCCTAACCCTAACCCTAACCCGAACCCTAACCCGAACCCTAACCCTAACCCTAACCCGAACACTAACCCTAACCGTAACCCTAACCCTAACGCGAATTCTAACCCTAAACCTAACCCGAACCCTAACCCGAACCCTAACCCTAACCCGAACCCTAACCCTAACCCGAACCTTAACACTAACCCTAACCCTAACCCGAACCCTAAGCCGAACCCTAACCCTAACCCTAACCCTAACCCGAACCACAACCCTAACCCTAACCCTATCCCTAACCCTAATCCGAACCCTAACCCTAACCCTAAACCGAACCCGATCCCTAAAACGAACCCGAAACCTAACCCGAAATCTAACACTAACCCTAACCCGAACCCTAACCGTAACCCGAACCCAACCCGAACCCTAACCCTAACCCTAACCCAAACCATAACCCGAACCCTAACCCTAACCCTAACCCAATCCCTAACAGGAACCCTAACCCTAACCCTAACCCTAACCCTAACCCGAACCCTAACCCTAAACCTACCCGGAACCCTAACCCTAACCCTAACCCGAACCCGAACCCGAACCCTAACCCCTTAACCTAATCCTAAACCTAACCCGAACCCTAACCCGAACCTTAACCCTAACCCTAACCCCGAACAGGAACCCTCACCCTAACTCTAACCCTACCCCGAACGCTAACCCGAACCCTCACACGAACCCCAACCATAACCCTAACCCGAACCCGAAACCTAACCCTAACCCTAACCGGAACCCTAATCCTAACCCGAACCCTAACCCTAACCCTAACCATAACCCGAACCCTAACCCTAACCCTAACCCGACCCTTAACCCGAACCCTAACACGAACCCTAACCCTAACACTAACCCTAACCCGAACCCTAACCCTAACCCTAACCCGAACCCTAACCCTAAACCGAAACCTAACCCTAACCCTAATCCTAACCCGAATCCTAACCCTAACCCGAACCCGAAACTTAACCCTAACCCGAATCCTAACCCGAACCCAACCCTAACCCGAACCCTAACCCTAACCCGAACCCTAACCCTAAACCTAACCCTAAACCTAACCCTAAACCTAACCCTAACCCTAACCCGAACCCTAACCCGAACCCTAACCCTAACACTAACCCTAACCCTAACCCTAACCCTAACCCTAAACCTAACCCTAACCCTAACCCGAACCCTAACCCGAACCCTAACCCTAACCCTAACCCGAACACTAACCCTAACCCTAACCCTAACCCTAACCCCTAACCCTAACCCGAACCCTAACACTAACTCGAACACTCACCCTAACCCTAACCCGAACCCTAACCCTAACCCTAACCCTAACCCTAACCCTAACCCTAACCCGTAACCTAAACCTAACCCTAACCCTAACCCTAACCCGTACCCTAAACCTTAACCTAACCCTAACCCTAACCCTTACCCTAACCCGTACCCTAACCCTAACCCTAACCCCGAACCCGAACCCTCACCCTAACCCTAACCCTAACCCGAACGCTAACCCGAACCCTCACCCGAACCCCAACCCTAACCCTAACCCGAACCCTAATCCTAACCCGAACCCTAACCCTAACCCTAACCCTAACCCGAACCCTAACCCTAAACCTAACCCGACCCCTAACCCGAACCCTAACACGAACCCTAACCCTAACACTAACCCTAACCCTAACCCTAACCCTAACCCTAACCCTAACCCGAACCCTAACCCTAACCCGAAACCTAACCCTAACCCTAATCCAAACCTGAACCCTAACCCTAACCCGAACCCGAAACCTAACCCTCACCCTAATCCTAACCCGAACCCAACCCTAACCCGAACCCTAACCCTAACCCGAACCCTAACCCTAAACCTAACCCTTACCCTAACCCTAAACCTAACCCTAACCCTAACCCGAACCCTAACCCGAACCCTAACCCTAACACTAACCCGAACCCTAACCCTAACCCTAAACCTAACCCTAACCGCACCCGAACCCTAACCCGAACCCTAACCCGAACCCTAACCCGAACCTAACCCGAACCCTAACCCTAACCCTAACCCGAGCCCTAACCCTAACCCTAACCTGAACCCTAACCCTAACACGAACCCTAACCCGAACCCTAACCTGAACCCTAAACCTAACCCTAACCCTAACCAGAACCCGAACCCTAACCCTAACTCTAACTCTAACCCTAAACCTAACCCTAACCCGAAACCTAACCCTAACCCTAACCCGAACCCTAACCCGAACCCTAACCCGAACCCTAAACCTAACCCTATCTCGAGCCCTAACCCTAACCCTAACCCGAAACCTAACCCGAACCCTAAACCGAACCCTAACCCGAATCCTAACACTAACACTAACCCGAACCCTAACCCGAACCCTAACCCTAACCCTAACCCGAAACCTAACCCTAACCCTAACCCAAACCCTAACCCGAACCCTAACCCTAACCCTAACCCCAACCCTAACCCGAACCCTAACCCTAAACCTAACCCTAAACCGAACCCTAACCCTAACCCGAACGCTAACCCGAACCCTAACCCAAACCCCAACCCTAACCCTTACCCGAACCCGAACCCTAACCCTAACCCTAACCCGACCCCTAATCCTAACCCGAACCCTAACCCTAACCCTAACCCGAACCCTAACACGAACCCTAACCCGAACCCGAAACTTAACCCTAACTCGAAACCTAACCCTAACCCAACCCTAACCCGAACCCTAACCCTAACCCGAACCCTAACCCTAAACCTAACCCTAAACCTAAACCTAACTCGAACCCTAACCCTACTCGAACCCGAAACCTAACCCTAACCCGAAACCTAACCCGAACCCAACCCTAACCCGAAGCCTAACCCGAACCCTAACCCGAACCCTAAACCGAACCCTTACCCTAAACCTAACCCTAACCCTAAACCGAAACCTAACCTTAACCCCAACCCTAACCCTAACCCTAACCCGAACCCGAAACCTAAACCAAAACCTAACCCTAACCCTAACCCGAACCCTAACCCTAACCCAAACCCGAACCCTAACCCTAACCCGAACCCTAACCCGAACCCTAACCCGAACCCTAACCCGAACCCTAAACCGAAACCTAACCCTAACCCTAAACCGAACCCTAACCCGAACCCTAACCCTAACCCTAACCCGAACCCTAACCCTAACCCTAAACCTAACCCTAACCCGAAACCTAAACCTAACCCTAACCCTAACCTGAACACTAACACTAACCCTAACCCAAACCCTAACCCCTAACCCTAACCCGAACCCGAACCCTAACCCGAACCCGAACCCTAAACCTAACTCGAACCAGAACCCTAACCCGAACCCGAACCCGAAACCTAACCCTAACCCTAACCCGAACCCGAACCCTAACACGAACCCTAACCCTGACCCGAACCCTAACCCTAACCCTAACCCTAAACCGAACCCTAACCCGAACCCTAACCCTAACCCTAACCCTAACCCGAACCCTAACCCGAACCCTAACCCTAACCCTAACCCTAACCCGAACCCTAACCCTAACCCGAACCCGAAACCTAACCCTAACCCGAAACCTAACCCGAACCCAACCCTAACCCGAACCCTAACCCTAACCCGAAACCTAACCCTAACCCTAACCCGAAACCTAAACCTAACCTGAACCCTAACCCTAAACCTAACCCGAACCCTAACCCGAAACCTAACCCTAACCCGAACCCGAACCCGAACCCTAAACCTAACCATAACCCTATCCCTAACCCTAACCCTAACCCTAACCCGAACCCTAACCCGAACCCTAACCCTAAACCTAACCCTAACCCTAACCCGAACCCTAACCCTAACACTAACCCTAAACCTAACCCGAACCCTAACCCTAACCCTAACCCGAACCCAAACCCGAACCCTAACCCTAACCCTCACCCGAACCCTAACCCTAACCCTAACACCTAACCCGAACCCTAACCCTAACCTTAACCCGAACCCTAACCAAAACCTAACCCTAAACCTAACCCGAACCCTAACCCGAACCCTAACCCTAACCCAAATCCGAAACCTAACCCTAACCATAACCCTAACCCTAACCCGAAACCGAACCCTACCCCTAACCCTAAACCTAACCCGAACCCTATCCCTAACCCTAACCCGAACCCTAACCGTAACCCGAACCCTAACCCTAACCCTAAACCTAACACTAATTCTAACCCGAACCCTAACCCTAACTCTAACCCGAACCCTAACCCGAACCCTAACCCTACCCTTACCTGAACAGTAACCCCTAACCGTAACCCGAACCCGAACCCTTACCCGAAACCGAACCCTAACCCTAACCCGAACCCGAACCCGAACCTGAACCCTAACCCTAACCCGAACCCGAACACTAACCCTAACCCTAACCCTAACCCGAACCCTAACCCGAACCCTAACCCTAACACTAAACCTAACCCTAACCCGAACCCTAACCCTAACCCTATACCGAACCCAAACCCGAACCCTAACCCTAACAATAACCCGAACCCTAACCCTAACCCTAACCCCTAACCCGAACCCTAACCCTAACCTTAACCCGAACCCTAAACATAACATAACCCTAACCCTAACCCGAACACTAACCCGAACCCTACCCCTAACCCTAATCCGAACCCTAACCCTAACCCTAACCCTAACCCTACCCCGAACCCGAACCCTAAACCTAACCCTAAACCTAACCTGAACCCTAACCCTAACCCTAACCCCTAACCCGAACCCTAACCCTAACCTTAACCCGAACCCTAACCATAACCTAACCCGAACCCTAACCCTAACCCTAACCCGAATGCTAACCCTAACAAGAACCCTAACCCGAACCCTAACCCGAACCCTAACCCGAACCCTAACCCTAACCCTAACCCGAACCCTAACCCGAA
>JAVLSZ010000015.1:257500-272500 GCA_032313775.1 Urocyon cinereoargenteus | reverse complement strand
ACCCCTAACCCTAACCCGAACCCTAACCCTAACTCGAACACTAACCCTAACCCTAACCCGAACCCTAACCCGAACCCTAACCCGAACCCTAACCCGAACCCTAAACCGAACTCTAACCCTAAATCTAACCCGAACCCTAACCCGAACCCTAACCCTAACCCTAACCCGAACCCTAACCCTAACCCTAAACCTAAACCTAACCCGAACCCTAACCCTAACCCTAACCCTAACCCTAACCCGAACCCTAACACTAACCATAACCCGAACCCTAACCCCTAACCCTAACCCAAACCCGAACCCTAACCCGAACCCGAACCCTAACCCTAACCCGAACCCGAACCCTAACCCTAACCCGAACCCGAACCCGAACCCTAACCCTAAACCTAACCCGAAAACTAACCCTAACCCGAACCCTAACCATAACCCGAACCCTAACCCTAACCCTAACCCTAACCCGAACTCTAACCCGAACCCTAACCCTAACCCTAACCCTAACCCGAACCCTAACCCGAACCCTAACCCGAACCCTAATCCGAAACGTAATCCTAACCCTAAACCGAACCCGAACCCTAACACGAACCCGAACCCTAACCCGAACCCTAACACTAACCCTAACCCGAAACCTAACCCTAAATCGAACCCTAACCCGAACCCTAACCCTAACCCTAACCCGAACCCTAACCCGAACCCTAACCCGAACCCTAACCCAAATCCTAACCAGAGCCCTAACCCTAAACCTAACCCGAACCCTAACCCTAACACGAACCCTAATCCGAACCCTAAACCTAACCCTAACCCGAACCCTAATCCGATCCCTAACCCTAACCCTAACCCGAACCCTAACCCTAACCCTAACCCAAACCCTAACACGAACCCTAAACCTAACCATAACCCTAACCCTAAACCGAACCCTATCCCTAACCCTAAACCTAACCCGAACCCGAACCCTAACCCGAACCCGAACCCTAACCCGGACCCGAACCCGAAACCTAACCCTAACCCTAAACTGAACCCTAACCCTAACCCGAACCCTAAACCTAACCCTAAACCTAACCCAAACCCGAACGCTAACCCGAACCCTAACCATAACCATAACCCGAACCCTAACCCTAACCCGAACCCTAACCCGAACCCTAACCCTAACCCTAACCCGAACCCTAACCCTAAACCTAACCCGAACCCTAACCCTAACCCTAACCCCTAACCCTAACCGGAACCCTAACCCTAACCCTAAACCTAACCCTAATCCGAACCCTAACCCTAACCCTAACCCTAACCCTAACCCGAACCTTAACACTAAACCTAACCCTAACCCTAACCCTAACCCTAAACCGAACCCTAAACCTAACCCTAGCCCTAACCCTAACCCGAACCCTACCCCTAAACCTAACCCGAACCTGAACCCTAACCCGAACCCGAACCCTAACCCGAAACCTAACCATAACCCTAACCCGAACCCTAACCCTAACCCGAACCCTAACACGAACCCGAACCCGAACCCTAAACTGAAACCTAACCCGAAACCTAAACCGAACCCTAACCCGAATCCTAACACTAACCCTAACCCGAAGCCTAACCCGAACCCTAACCCTAACCCTAACCCGAATCCTAACCCTAACCCTAACCCAAACCCTAACCCGAACCCTAAACCTAACCCTAACCCTAACCCTAACCCGAACCCTAACCCTAACCCTAACCCGAACCATAACCCCTAACCCGAACCCAACCCGAACCCTAACACGAACTCGAACCCTAACCCTACCCCGAACCCGAACCCAAACCATAACCCTAACCCTAAACCGAACCCTAACCCTAACCCTAATCCTAACCCTAACCCGAAACCTAACCCTAACCCGAAGTCTAACACTAACCCTAACCCGAACCCTAACCCGAACCCAACCCGAACCCTAACCCTAACCCTAACCCTAACCCGAACCATAACCCGAACCTTAACCCGAACCCTAACCCTTACCCTAACCCGAGCCCTAACCTTAACCCTAACACGAACCCTAACCCTAACCATAACCCAAACCCTAACCTGAACCCTAAACCTAACCCTAGCCCTAACCCTAACACTAACCCCTAACACTCACCCTAACCCTAACCCTAACCCTAACCCTAAATCCTAACCCTAACCCTAACACTAAACCTAACTCGAACCCTAACCCTAACCCTAGCCGAAACCTAACCCTAACCCTAACCCGAACCCTAACCCGAAACCTAACCCTAACCCTAACCCTAAACCGAACCCTAACCCTAACCCTAACCCGAACACTAACACTAACCCTAACCCAAACCCTAACCCCTAACCCTAACCCGAACCCGAACACTAACCCGACCCCGAAACCTAAACCTAACTCGAACCAGAACCCTAACCCTAACCCGAACCCGAACCCGAACCCTAACCGTAACCCTAACCCGAAACCTAACCCTAACCCGAACCCCAACCCTAACCCGAACCCTAACCCTAACCCTAACCCTAAACCGAACCCTAACCCGAACCCTAACACTAACCCTAACCCTAAACCGAACCCTAATCAGAACCCTAACCCTAACCCTAAACCGAACCCGAACCCTAACACGAACCCGAACCATAACCCGAACCCTAACACTAACCCTAACCCGAACCCTAACCCTAACCCGAACCCCATCCCGAACCCTAACCCTAACCCTAACCCGAACCCTAACCCGAACCCTAACCCGAACCCTAACCCTAAACCTAACCCGAGCCCAAACCCTAACCCTAAACCGAACCCTAACCCTAACCCGAACCCTAACCCGAACCCTAAACCTAATCCTACCCGAACCCTAATTCGAACCCTAACCCTAACCCTAACCCGAACCCTAACCCTAACCCTAACCAGAACCCTAAACCTAACCCTACACCAAACCCTAACCCGAACCCTAACCCTAACCCTAACACTAACCCGAACCGTAACCCTAACCCTAACCCCAACCCGAACCCTAACCCCTAACCCGAACCCGAACCCGAACCCTAACCCGAAACCGAACCCTAACCCGAACACGAACCCGAACCCTAACCCTAATCCTAACACTAACTCGAACCCTAACCGGAACCCTAACCCTAACCCTAACCCTAAACCGAACCCTAACCCGAACTCTAACCCGACCCTAACCCTAACCCCTAACCCTAACCCTAACGCGAAACCTAACCCTAACCCGAACCCGAACCCTAACCCTAACCCGAACCCTAACCCTAACCCTTACCTTAACCCGAACCCTAACCCTAACCCGAACCCGAACACTAACCCGAACCCGAACCCTAACCCTAAACCTAACCCTAACCCGAAACCTAACCCGAACCCTAACTCGAACCCTAACCGTAACCCAAACCCTAACCCGAACCCGAACCCTAAACCTGACCCTAACCCTAACCCTAACCCTAACCCTAACCCTAACCCTAATCCTAACCCGAACCCTAGCCCTAAACCTAACCCTAACCCGAACCCTAACCCGAAACCGAACCCTAACCCTAACCCTAACCCTAATCCGAACCCGAACCCTAACCCTAAACATAACCCGAAACCTAACCCTAACCCTAACCCGAACCCAACCCGAACCCTAACCCTAACCCTAACCCTAACCCGAACCATAACCCGAACCTTAACCCGAACCCTAACCCTTACCCTAACCCGAGCCCTAACCTTAACCCTAACCCGAACCCTAACCCTAACCTTAACCCAAACCCTAACCTGAACCCTAAACCTAACCCTAACCCTAACCCTAAACCTAACCCCTAACACTCACCCTAACCCTAACCCAAACCCTAACCCTAAATCCTAACCCTAACCCTAACACTAAACCTAACTCGAACCCTAACCCTAACCCTAGCCGAACCCTAACCCTAACCCTAACCCGAAACCTAACCCTAACCCTAACCCTAAACCGAACCCTAACCCTAACCCTACCCGGAACCCTAACCCTAACCCTAACCCAAACCCGAAACCTAACCCCTTACCCTAATCCTAACCCTAACCCGAACCCTAACCCGAACCCTAACCCTAACCCTAACCCCGAACCGGAACCCTAACCCTAACCCTAACCCTAACCCGAACGCTAACCCGAACCCTAACCCGAACACCAAACCTAACCATAACCCGAACCCGAACCCTAACCCTAACCCGAAACCTAATCCTAACCCGAACCCTAACCCTAACCCTAACCCAAACCCTAACCCGAACCCTAAACCTAACCCTAACCCGACCCCTAACCCGAACCCTAACACGAACCCTAACCCTAACCCTAACCCTAACCCGAACCCTAAATCTAACCCTAACCCGAACCCTAACCCTAACCCGAACCCGAACCCTAACCCGAACCCGAACCCTAAACCTAACTCGAACCAGAACCCTAACCCTAACCCGAACCCGAACCAGAACCCTAACCCAAACCCTAACCCGAAACCTAACCCTAACCCGAACCCTAACCCTAACCCGAAACCTAACCCTAACCCTAAACCGAACCCTAACCCGAACCCTAACCCTAACCCTAACCATAACCCGAACCCTATTCCGAACCCTAACCCTAACCCTAAACCGAACCCGAACCCTAACACGAACCCGAACCATAACCCGAACCCTAACACTAACCCTAACCCGAACCCTAACCCTAACCCGAACCCTATCCCGAACCCTAACCCTTACCCTAGCCCGAACCCTAACCCGAACCCTAACCCGAACCCTAACCCTAACCCTAACCGGAGCCCTAACCCTAACCCTAAACCGAAACCTAACCCTAACCCGAACCCTAAACCGAACCCTAAACCTAATCCTAACCCGAACCCTAATCCGAACCCTAACCCTAACCCTAACCCGAACCCTAACCCTAACCCTAACCAGAACCCTAAACCTAACCCTAAACCAAACCCTAACCCGAACACTAACCCTAACCCTAACACTAACCCGAACCGTAACCCTAACCCTAACCCCAACGCGAAACCTAACCCCTAACCCGAACCCGAACCCGAACCCTAACCCGAAACCGAACCCTAACCCGAACACGAACCCGAACCCTAACCCTAATCCTAACCCTAACTCGAACCCTAACCGGAACCCTAACCCTAACCCTAACCCTAAACCGAACCCTAACCCGAACTCTAACCCGACCCTACCCCTAAACCCTAACCCTAACCCTAACGCGAAACCTAACCCTAACCCGAACCCGAACCCTAACCCTAACCCGAACCCTAACCCTAACCCTAACCTTAACCCGAACCCTAACCCGAACCCGAACCCTAACCCGAACCCGAACCCTAACCCTAAACCTAACCCTAACCCGAAACCTAACCCGAACCCGAACTCGAACCCTAACCGTAACCCGAACCCTAACCCGAACCCGAACCCTAAACCTGACCCTAACCCTAACCCTAACCCTAACCCTAATCCTAACCCGAACTCTAGCCCTAAACCTAACCCTAACCCGAACCCTAACCCGAACCCGAACCCTAACCCTAACCCTAACCCTAATCCGAACCCGAACACTAACCCTAAACATACCCGAACCCTAACCCTAACCCTAACCCGAACCCTAACCCTAACCCTAACCCTAACCCTAACCCCTAACCCTAACCCGAACCCTAACCATAAATCTAACCCTAACCCGAACCCTAACCCTAACCCGAAACCTAACCCTAAACCTAACCCTAACCTTAACCCTAACCCTAATCCTAACACGAACCCTAACACAAACCCTAACTTGAACCCTAACCCTAACCCTACCCCGAACCAAAATGCTACCCCGAACCCGAACCCTAACCCGAACACTAACCCTAACCCTAACCCGAACCCTAAACCTAAACCTAACTCTAACCCTAACCCTAACGCTAAAACTAACCCGAACCCTAACCCTAATCTAACCCGAACCCTAACCCTAAAACTAACCCTAACCCTAAACCGAACCCTAACCCTAACCCTAACCCTAAACCTAACCCTAACCCGAATCCTAACCCGAACTCTAACCCGACCCGAACCCTAACCCTAACCCTAACCGTAACCCGAAACCTAACCCTAACCCTAACCCGAACCCGAACCCTAACCCGAACCCGAACCCTAACCCTAACCCTAACCCGAACCTGAACCCTAACCCGAACCCGAACCCTAACCCTAACCTTAACCCTAACCCGAACCCTAACCCTAAACCTAACCCGAACCCGAACCCTAAACCGAACCCGAACCCTAACCCGAACCCTAACCCTAACCCTAACCCGAACCCTAACCCTAACCCGAACCCTAACCCGAACCCTAAACCTAAACCTAAACCTAACCCTAAACCAAACCCTAACCCTAACCCTAACCCGAAAACTAACCGTAACCCTAACCAGAACCCTAACCCTAAACCTAACCCTAACCCTAACCTGAACCCTAACCCAAACCCTAACCGGAACCCTAACCCTAACTCTAACCCGAACCCGAACACTAACCACTTACCCGAATCCTAACCCTAACCCGAACCCTAACCGTAACCCGAACCCTAACCAGAACCCTAAACCTAACCCTTAACCTAACCCGACCCCTAACCCAAACACGAACCCTAACCTGAACCCGAACCCTAACCCTAACACGAAACCGAACCCTAACCCTAAACCGAACCCTAACCCTAACCCTAACCCGAACCCTAACACTAAACCTACAACAAACCCTAACCCTAACGCTAACCCGAATCCTAACCCTTAACCTAACCCGAACCCTAACCCGAACCCGAACCCTAACCCTAACCCGAACCCTAACCCTAACCCTAACCCTAACCCTAACCCGAACCCTAACCCTAACCCTAAACCGAACCCGAACCCTAAACCGAACCCGAACCCTAACCCGAACCCTAACCCTTACCCGAACCCTAACCCACACCCTAACCCTAATCCTAACCCGATCCCTAACCCCTAACCCGAACCCGTAATCGTAACCTAACCCTAACCTGAACACTAACCGTAACCCTAACCCGAACCCTAACCCTAACCCGAACCCTAACCCTAACCCGAACCCTAACCCGAACCCTAACCCTAACCCGAAACCTAATCCTAACCCGAAACCTAACCCTAACCCGAACCCTAACCCTAACCATAACACGAACCTAAACCTGAACCCTAACCCTAACCCGAACCCGAACCCTAACCCTAAACCTAACCCTAACCCTAACCGCAACACTAACCCTAACCGTAAACCGAACACTAACCCGAACCCTAAGCATAACCCTAACGCGAACCCGAACCCTAAACCGAAACCTAACCCTAACCTGAACCCTAACCCTAACCTGAAACCTAACCCTAATCCGAACCCTAACCCTAACCCTAACACGAACCCTAACCTGAACCCTGACCCTAACACGAACCCGAACCCTAACACTAAACCTAACCCTAACCCTAACCCTAACACTAAACCTAACCGTAAACCGAACCCTAACCCGAACCCTAAGCCTAACCCTAACCCTAACCCGAACCCTAACCCGAACCCTAACCCTAACCCTAACCCGAACCCGAACCCAAAACATAAACCTAACCCTAACCCGAACCCTAAACCTAACCCTAACCCTAACCCTAACCCGAACCCTAACCCTAAACCTAACCCTAAATCTAACCCGAACCCTAACCCTAAACCTAGATCGAACCCTAACCCGAACCCTAACCCGTACCCTAACCCTAACCCTAAACCTAACCCTACCCGAACCCTAACCGTACCCCGAACCCTAACCAGAACCCTAAACCTAACCCTAATCCTAACCCGACCCCTAACCCAAACCCGAACCCTAACCCAAACCCTAACCCTAACCCGAACCCTAACCCTAAACCTAACCCTTACCCTAACCCTAACACTAACCCTAACCCGAACCCGAACCCTAACCCTAACCCTAACTCTAACCCTAAACCTAACCCTAACCCTAACCCTAACCCTAACCCTAACCCTAACCCGAACCCTAACCCGAACCCTAACACGAACCCTAACCCTAACCCTATACCGAACCCGAACCCTAACCCGAACCCTAACCCTAACCTGAACCCTAACCCGAACCCTAACCCGAACCCTAACCCGAACCCTAACCCGAACAATAACCCTAACCCTAACCCTAACCCGAACCCTAACCCGAACCCTAACCCTAACCCTAACCCGAACCCTAACCCTATCCCTAAACCTAACACTAACCCGAACACTAAACCTAACCCGAACCCTAAACCCTAACCCTAACACGAACCCGAACGCTAACCCGAACCCGAACCCTAACCCGAACCCGAACCCGAACCCTAAACCTAACTCGAACCCGAAACCGAACTCTAACCCTAACCCTAACCCGAACCCTAACCCTAACCCGAACCCTAACCCTAACCCGAACCCTAAACCGAACCCTAACCCTAACCCTAACCCAAACCCGAACCCTAACCCTAACCCTAACCCTAACGCTAACCCTAATCCGAACCCTAACCCTAACCCTAAAGCGAACCCGAACCCTAACGCGAACCCGAACCCTAACACGAAACCTAACACTAACCCTAACCCGAACCCTAACCCTAACCCGACCCTAACCCGAAACCTAACCCTAACCCTAACCCGAACCCTAACCCGAACCCTAACCCGAACCATAACCCGAACCCTAACCCTAAACCTAACACTAACCCGAACCCTAACCCTAACCCTAACTCTAACCCGAACCCTAACCATAACCCGAACCCGAACCCTAACACCAACCCTAACCCTAACCCGAACCCTAACCCTAACCCTAACCCGAACACTAACCCTAACCCTAACCCTAACCCAAACCCTAACCCTAACTCGAACCCGAACCCTAACCCTAACGCGAACCGTAACCCGAACCCTAACCCGAACCCTAACCCGAACCCTAAACTTAACCCTAACCCGAACACTTACCCGAACCCGATCCCTAGCTCCTTACCCGAATCCTAACCCTAACCCGAACCCTAACCCTAACCGTAACCCTAACCCGAACCCTAACAAGAACCCTAACCCGATCCCCAACCCTAAATGTAACCCTAACCCGAAACCTAACCCTAACCCTAACCCGAACCCTAACCCTAACCCGAACCCTAACCCTATCCCTAACCCTAACCCGAACCCTAACCTAACACTATCCCGACCCCTAACCCGAACCCTAACACGAACCCTAATCCTAACCCTAACCCGAACCCTAACCCTAAGCCTAACCGGACCCCTAACCCTAACCCGAACCCTAACCCTAACCATAACCCGAACACTAACCCTAACCCGAACCCTAAACCTAACCCTAACACGAACCCAAACCTGAACCCTAACCCTAACCCGAACCCGAACCCTAACCCTAACCCGAACCCTAACCCTAAACCGAACCCTAACCCGAACCCTAACCCTAACCCGAACCCTAATCCTAACCCGAACCCTAACCCTAACCCGAACCCTAACCCTAACCCTAACACGAACCGTAACCTGAACCCTAACACTAACCCGAACCCGAACCCTAACCCTAAACCTAACCCTAACCCTAACCCTAACACTAAGCCTAACCGTAAACCGAACCCTAACCCGAACTCTAAGCCTAACCCTAACCCTAACCCGAACCCTAACCCGAACCCTAACCCTAACCCTAACCCGAACCCGAACCCGAACCCGAACCCTAACCCGAACCCTAACCCTAACCCTAACCCAAACCCTAACCCGAACCCTAACCCTAACCCGAACCCGAACCCTAACCCTAAACCTAACCCAAACCCTAACCCGAACCCTAACCCCAACCCTAACCCTAACCCTAACCCGAACACTAACCCCTAACCCGAACCCGAACCCGTACCCTAAACCGAACCCGAAACCTAACCCTACCCCGAATCCGAACCCAAATCATAACCCTATCCCTAACACGAACCCTAACCCTAACACTAACCCTAACCCTAACCCGAACCCTAACCCTAACCCTAACCCTAACATTAACCCGAACCCTAACCCTAACCCGATCCCTAACCCGAACCCTAACCCGAACCCTAACACTAAAGCTAACCCTAACCCGAACCCTAACCCTAACCCTAACCGGAACCCTAACCCTAACCCTAACCCGAACCCTAACCCTAACCCTAACCCTAACCCTAACCCTAACCGGAACCCTAACCCTAACCCTAACCCGAACCCGAACCCTAAGCCCTTACCCGAATCCTAAACCTAACCCGAACCCTAACCCGAACCATAACCCTAAACCCGAACCGGAAACCTAACCCTAACCCTAACCCTAACCCGAACCCTAACCCGAACCATAACCCGAACCCAAACCCTAACCCTAACCCGAACCCTAACCCTAACGCTAACCCTAACCCTAACCCTAACCCGAAGCCTAACCCTAACCCTAACCTGAACACTAACCCCTAACCCTAACCCTAACCCGAACCCTAACCCGAACCCGAACCCTAACACTAACCCGAACCCGAACTCTAACCCTAACCCGAACCCGAACCGGAACCCTAACACTAACCCTAACCCGAACCCTAACCCTAACCCGAACCCTAACCCTAACCCTAACCCTAACCCTATCCCGAACCCTAACCCGAACCCTAACCCTAACCCTAACCCGAACCCTAACCCTAACCCTAACCCGAACCCTAACCCTAACCCTAACCCGAACCCTAACCCGAACCCTAACCCAAACCCTAAACCGAACCCGAACCCTAAACCGAACCCGAACCCTAACCCGAACCCTAACCCTTACCCAAACCCTAACCCGAACCCTAACCCTAATCCTAACCCGATCCCTAACCCCTAACCCGAACCCGTAACCGTACCCTAACCCTAACCTGAACACTAACCGTAACCCTAACCCGAACCCTAACCCTAACCCGAACCCTAACCCTAACCCGAACCCTAACCCGAACCCTAACCCTAACCCGAAACCTAATCCTAACCCGAAACCTAACCCTAACCCGAACCCTAACCCTAACCATAACACGAACCTAAACCTGAACCCTAACCCTAACCCGAACCCGAACCCTAACCCTAAACCTAACCCTAACCCTAACCGTAACACTAACCCTAACCGTAAACCGAACACTAACCCGAACCCTAAGCATAACCCTAACGCGAACCCGAACCCTAAACCGAAACCTAACCCTAACCTGAACCCTAACCCTAACCTGAACCCTAACCCTAATCCGAACCCTAACCCTAACCCTAACACGAACCCTAACCTGAACCCTGACCCTAACACGAACCCGAACCCTAACACTAAACCTAACCCTAACCCTAACCCTAACACTAAACCTAACCGTAAACCGAACCCTAACCCGAACCCTAAGCCTAACCCTAACCCTAACCCGAACCCTAACCCGAACCCTAACCCTAACCCTAACCCGAACCCGAACCCAAAACATAAACCTAACCCTAACCCGAACCCTAAACCTAACCCTAACCCTAACCCTAACCCGAACCCTAACCCTAAACCTAACCCTAAATCTAACCCGAACCCTAACCCTAAACCTAGCCCGAACCCTAACCCGAACCCTAACCCGTACCCTAACCCTAACCCTAAACCTAACCCTACCCGAACCCTAACCGTAACCCGAACCCTAACCAGAACCCTAAACCTAACCCTAATCCTAACCCGACCCCTAAGCCAAACTCGAACCCTAACCTGAACCCGAACCCTAACCCTAACACGAAACCGAACCCTAACCCTAAACCGAACCCTAACCCTAACCCTACCCCGAACCCTAACCCTAAACCTACAACAAACCCTAACCCTAACGCTAACCCGAATCCTAACCCTAAACCTAACCCGAACCCTAACCCGAACCCGAACACTAACCCTAACCCTAACCCTAAACCTAACCCCTAACCCTAACCCTAACCCTAACCCTAACCCTAACCCTAAAACCTAACCCTAACCCTAACCCTAACCCTAACCCTAACCCGAACCCTACCCGAACCCTAACCCTAACCCTAAACCCTAACCCTAACCTGAACCCTAACCCTAACCCTAACCCTAACCCTATCCCGAACCCTAATCCTAACCCTAACCCTAACCCGAACCCTAAACCTAAACCTAACCCTTACCCTAACCCTAACACTAACCCTAACCCGAACCCGAACCCTAACCCTAACCCTAACTCTAACCCTAAACCTAACCCTAACCCTAACCCTAACCCTAACCCGAACCCAAACCCGAACCCTAACACGAACCCTAACCCTAACCCTAAACCGACCCGAACCCTAACCCGAACCCTAAACCTAAACTGAACCCTAACCCGAACCCTAACCCAAACCCTAACCCGAACCCTAACCCGAACCCTAACCCGAACCATAACCCTAACCCTAACCCTAACCCGAACCCTAACCCGAACCCTAACCCTAACCCGAACCCTAACCCGAACCCTAACCCGAACCATAACCCTAACCCGAACCCTAACCCTAAACCTAACCGGAACCCTAACCCTAAGCCTAACCCGAAACCTAACCCTAACCCGAACCCTAACCCGAACCCTAACCCTAACCCTAACCCGAACCCTAACCCTAAACCGAACCCTAACCCCTAACCCTAACACGAACCCGAACGCTAACCCGAACCTGAACCCTAACCCGAACCCGAACCCGAACCCTAAACCTAACTCGAACCCGAACCCGAACTCTAACCCTAACCCTAACCCGAACCCTAACCTTAACCCGAACCCTAACCCTAACCCGAACCCTAACCCGAACCCTAACCCTAACCCTAACCCAAACCCGAACCCTAACCCTAACCCTAAACCTAACGCTAACCCTAATCCGAACCCTAACCCTAACCCTAAAGCGAACCCGAACCCTAACGAGAACCCGAACCCTAACACGAAACCTAACACTAACCCTAACCCGAACCCTAACCCTAACCCGACCCTAACCCGAAACCTAACCCTAACCCTAACCCGAACCCTAACCCGAACCCTAAACCGAACCCTAAACCTAACCCTAACCCGAGCACTAACCCTAACCCTAACCCGAACCCTAACACTAACCCTAACCCAAACCTTAACCCGGACCCTAAACCTAAACCTAACCCTAAACCTAACCCTAACCCTAACCCCTAACCCTAACCCTTACCCTAACCCTAACCCTAAAACCTAACCCTAACCCGAAACCTAACACTAACCCTAACCCTAACCCTAACCCGAACCCTAACCCTAAACCTAACCCTAAACCTAACCGTAACCCTAACCCGAACCCAAACCCTAACCCTAACCCAAACACTAACCCTAACCCCTAACCCTAACCTCAACCCTAACACTAACCCGAACCCTAACCCTAACCCGAACCCTAACCCTAACCCGAACCCTAACCATAACCCGAACCCTAACCCTAAACCTAACCCTAACCCTAACCCTAACCGTAACCCGAACCCTAACCCGAACCATAACCGGAACCCTAACCCTAAACCTAACACTAACCCGAACCCTAACCCTAAACCTAACTCTAACCTGAACCCTAACCATAACCCGAACCCGAACCCTAACACCAACCCTAACCCTAACCCGAACCCTAACCCTAACCCTAACCCTAACACTAACCCTAACCCTAACCCTAACCCAAACACTAACCCTAACTCGAACCCGAACCCTAACCCTAACGCGAACCCTAACCCGAACCCTAACACGAACCCTAACCTTAACCCTAACCCGAACACTAACCCGAACCCGATCCCTAGCTCCTTACCCGAATCCTAACCCTAACCCGAACCCTAACCCAAACCGTAACCCTAACCCTAACCCCGAACCCGAACCCTAACCCTAACCGTAACCCTAACCCGAACTCTAACAAGAACCCTAACCCGATCCCCAACCCTAAATGTAAACCTAACCCGAAACCTAACCCTAACCCTAACCCGAACCCTAACCCTAACCCGAACACTAACCCTAACCCTAACCCTAACCCGAACCCTAAACTAACCCGATCCCGACCCCTAAACCGGACCCTAAAACGAACCCTAATCCTATCCCTAACCCGAACCCTAACCCTAAGCCTAACCCGACCCCTTACCCTAACCCGAACCCTAACCCTAACCATAACCCGAACCCTAACCCTAACCCGAACCCTAACCCTAACCCTAACACGAACCCTAACCTGAACCCTAACCCTAACCCGAACCCGAAACCTAACCCTAAACCTAACCCTAACCCTAACCCTAACACTAACCCTAACCGTAAACCGAACACTAACCCGAACCCTAAGCCTAATCCTAACCCTAACCCGAACCCTAACCCGAACCCTAACCCTAACCCGAACCCGAACCCTAATCCGAACCCGAACCCTAACCCGAACCCTAACCCTAAACCTAACCCGAACCCTAACCCGAACACTAACCCTATCCCGTACCCGAACCCTAACCCTAAACCTAACCCAAACCCTAACCCGAACCCTAACCCCAACCCTAACCCTAACACTAACCCGAACCTTAACCCCTAACCCGAACACGAACCCGTAACCTAAACCGAACCCGAAACCTAACCCTACCCCGAATCCGAACCCAAATCATAACCCTATCCCTAACCCGAAACCTAAACCTAACCCTAACCCTAACCCTAACCCGAACCCTAACCCTAACCCTAACCCGAACCCGAACCCTAATCCCTTACCCGAATCCTAACCCTAACCCAAACCCTAACCCGAACCATAACCCTAACCCCGAACCGGAAACCTAACCCTAACCCTAACCCTAACCCGAACCCTAACCCGAACCATAACCCGAACCCAAACCCTAACCCTAACCCGAACCCTAACCCTAACCCTAACCCTAACCCTAACCATAACCCGAAGCCTAACCCTAACCCTAACCTGAACCCTAACCCCTAACCCTAACCCTAACCCGAACCCTAACCCGAACCCGAACCCTAACACTAACCCGAACCCGAACTCTAACCCTAACCCGAACCCGAACCCAAACCCTACCCTAACCCGAACCCAAACCCTAACCCGAACCCTAACCCTAACCCTAACCCTAACCCTAACCCGAACCCTATCCCGAACCCTAACCCGAACCCTAACCCGAACCCTA
>JAVLSZ010000015.1:252500-255000 GCA_032313775.1 Urocyon cinereoargenteus | reverse complement strand
ACCCGAATCCTAAACCTAACCCGAACCCTAACCCGAACCATAACCCTAAACCCGAACCGGAAACCTAACCCTAACCCTAACCCTAACCCGAACCCTAACCCGAACCATAACCCGAACCCAAACCCTAACCCTAACCCGAACCCTAACCCTAACGCTAACCCTAACCCTAACCCTAACCCGAAGCCTAACCCTAACCCTAACCTGAACACTAACCCCTAACCCTAACCCTAACCCGAACCCTAACCCGAACCCGAACCCTAACACTAACCCGAACCCGAACTCTAACCCTAACCCGAACCCGAACCGGAACCCTAACACTAACCCTAACCCGAACCCTAACCCTAACCCGAACCCTAACCCTAACCCTAACCCTAACCCTATCCCGAACCCTAACCCGAACCCTAACCCTAACCCTAACCCGAACCCTAACCCTAACCCTAACCCGAACCCTAACCCTAACCCTAACCCGAACCCTAACCCGAACCCTAACCCAAACCCTAAACCGAACCCGAACCCTAAACCGAACCCGAACCCTAACCCGAACCCTAACCCTTACCCAAACCCTAACCCGAACCCTAACCCTAATCCTAACCCGATCCCTAACCCCTAACCCGAACCCGTAACCGTACCCTAACCCTAACCTGAACACTAACCGTAACCCTAACCCGAACCCTAACCCTAACCCGAACCCTAACCCTAACCCGAACCCTAACCCGAACCCTAACCCTAACCCGAAACCTAATCCTAACCCGAAACCTAACCCTAACCCGAACCCTAACCCTAACCATAACACGAACCTAAACCTGAACCCTAACCCTAACCCGAACCCGAACCCTAACCCTAAACCTAACCCTAACCCTAACCGTAACACTAACCCTAACCGTAAACCGAACACTAACCCGAACCCTAAGCATAACCCTAACGCGAACCCGAACCCTAAACCGAAACCTAACCCTAACCTGAACCCTAACCCTAACCTGAACCCTAACCCTAATCCGAACCCTAACCCTAACCCTAACACGAACCCTAACCTGAACCCTGACCCTAACACGAACCCGAACCCTAACACTAAACCTAACCCTAACCCTAACCCTAACACTAAACCTAACCGTAAACCGAACCCTAACCCGAACCCTAAGCCTAACCCTAACCCTAACCCGAACCCTAACCCGAACCCTAACCCTAACCCTAACCCGAACCCGAACCCAAAACATAAACCTAACCCTAACCCGAACCCTAAACCTAACCCTAACCCTAACCCTAACCCGAACCCTAACCCTAAACCTAACCCTAAATCTAACCCGAACCCTAACCCTAAACCTAGCCCGAACCCTAACCCGAACCCTAACCCGTACCCTAACCCTAACCCTAAACCTAACCCTACCCGAACCCTAACCGTAACCCGAACCCTAACCAGAACCCTAAACCTAACCCTAATCCTAACCCGACCCCTAAGCCAAACTCGAACCCTAACCTGAACCCGAACCCTAACCCTAACACGAAACCGAACCCTAACCCTAAACCGAACCCTAACCCTAACCCTACCCCGAACCCTAACCCTAAACCTACAACAAACCCTAACCCTAACGCTAACCCGAATCCTAACCCTAAACCTAACCCGAACCCTAACCCGAACCCGAACACTAACCCTAACCCTAACCCTAAACCTAACCCCTAACCCTAACCCTAACCCTAACCCTAACCCTAACCCTAAAACCTAACCCTAACCCTAACCCTAACCCTAACCCTAACCCGAACCCTACCCGAACCCTAACCCTAACCCTAAACCCTAACCCTAACCTGAACCCTAACCCTAACCCTAACCCTAACCCTATCCCGAACCCTAATCCTAACCCTAACCCTAACCCGAACCCTAAACCTAAACCTAACCCTTACCCTAACCCTAACACTAACCCTAACCCGAACCCGAACCCTAACCCTAACCCTAACTCTAACCCTAAACCTAACCCTAACCCTAACCCTAACCCTAACCCGAACCCAAACCCGAACCCTAACACGAACCCTAACCCTAACCCTAAACCGACCCGAACCCTAACCCGAACCCTAAACCTAAACTGAACCCTAACCCGAACCCTAACCCAAACCCTAACCCGAACCCTAACCCGAACCCTAACCCGAACCATAACCCTAACCCTAACCCTAACCCGAACCCTAACCCGAACCCTAACCCTAACCCGAACCCTAACCCGAACCCTAACCCGAACCATAACCCTAACCCGAACCCTAACCCTAAACCTAACCGGAACCCTAACCCTAAGCCTAACCCGAAACCTAACCCTAACCCGAACCCTAACCCGAACCCTAACCCTAACCCTAACCCGAACCCTAACCCTAAACCGAACCCTAACCCCTAACCCTAACACGAACCCGAACGCTAACCCGAACCTGAACCCTAACCCGAACCCGAACCCGAACCCTAAACCTAACTCGAACCCGAACCCGAACTCTAACCCTAACCCTAACCCGAACCCTAACCTTA
>JAVLSZ010000015.1:227500-230000 GCA_032313775.1 Urocyon cinereoargenteus | reverse complement strand
AACCCTAACCCTAAACCGAACCCGAACCCTAATCCGAACACGAAACCTAACCCAAACCGTAACGCTAACCCTAACCCGAACCCTAACCCTAACCCGAACCCTAACCCTAACCCGAAACCTAACCCTAACCCTAACCCGAACCCTAACCCGAACCCTAACCCGAACCCTAACCCGAACCCTAAACCGAACCCTAACCCTAACCCTAACCCGAACCCTAACCCTAACCCTAACCCTAACCCTAACCCCTAACCATAACCCTAACCCTAACCCTAACTCTAACCCTTAAACCTAACCCTAACCCGAACCCTAACCCTAACCCTAAACCTAACCCTAACCCGAACCCTAACCCTAAACCTAACCCTAACCCAAACCCTAACCCTAACCCTAACCCTAACCATAACCTGAACCCTAACCCTAACCCTAACCCTAACCCTAACCGTAACCCGAACCCTAACCCTAACCCTAACCATAACACTAACCCTAACCCTAACCCCTAACCCTAACCCCAACCCTAACCCTAACCCGAACCCTAACCCTAACCCTAACCCGAACCCTAACCCTAACACGAACCCTAACCCTAACCCTAACCCTAACCCGAACCGTAACCCGAACCCTAACACGAAACCTAACCCTAACCCGAACCCGAACCCGAACCCTAACACGAACCCTAACCCTAACCCTAACCCGAACCCGAACCCTAACTCTAACCCTAACCCTAACCCGAACCCTAACCCTAACCCGAAACCTAACCCTAACCCGAACCCGAACCCTAAACCGAATCTAACCCGAACCCTAACCCTAACCCTAACCCGAACCCTAACCCGAACCCTAACCCTAAACCTAACCTGAAACCTAACCCTAACCCTAACCCTAATCCTAACTCGAAACCTAAACCTAACCTGAAACCTAACCCTAAACCTAACCCGATCCCTAACCCGAACCCTAACCCTAACCCGAACCCGAACCCTAACCCGAACCATAACCCGAAACCAAACCCTAACCCTAACCCTAAACCTAACCCCTAACCCTAACCCGAAAACTAACCCTAACCCTAACCCTAACCCGAACCCGAACCCTAACCCTAACCCTAACCCGAGCCCTAAACCGAACACTAACCCTAACCCTAACGACTAACCCTAACCCTAACCCTAACCCGAACCCTAACCCTAATGCTAACCCTAACCCTAACCCTACACGAACCCTACCCCTAACCATTATCCGAACCCTAAACCTAACCCTAACCCTAACCCGAACCCGAACCCTAACCCTAAACCGAACCCGAACCCTAACCCTAACCCTAACCCGAAACCTAACCCTAAACCTAACCCTAACCCGAACCCTAACCCTAACCCTAACCCTAACCCTAACCCGAACCCTAACCCTAACCCTAAACCGAACCCGAACCCTAAACCGAACCCGAACCCTAACCCGAACCCTAACCCTAACCCGAACCCTAACCCTAAACCTAACCCTAACCCTAACCCTAACCCGAAACCTAACCCTAACCCGAACCCTAACCCTAACCCTAACCCGAACCCTAACCCCTAACCCGAACCCGTAACCGTACCCTAACCCTAACCTGAACCCTAACCCTAACCCTAACCCGATCCCTAACCCTAACCCAAAACCTAACCCTAACCCGAACCCTAACCCGAACCCTAACCCTAACCCGAACCCTAATCCTAACCCGAACCCTAACCCTAACCCGAACCCTAACCCTAACCCTAATACGAACCCTAACCCGAACCCAAACCCTAAACCTAACCCGAACCCTAACCCTAACCCTAACCCGAACCCTAACCCTAACCCTAACCCTAACCCTAACCCGAACCCTAACCCTAACCCTAACCCGAACCCTAACCCGAACCCAAACCCTAAACCTAACCCGAACACTAACCCTAACCCTAACCCGAACCCTAACCCTAACCCTAGCCCTAACCCTAACCCGAACCCTAACCCTTACCCTAACCCTAACCCTAACCCGAACCCTAACCCTAAACCGAACACGAACCCGAACCCTAAACCGAACGCGAACCCTAACCCGAACCCTAACCCTAACCCGAACCCGAACCCTAACCCTAACCCGAACCCTAACACAAAACCTAACCCTAACCCGAACCCTAACCCTATACCGAACCCGAACTCGAACCCTAAACCGAACGCGAACCATAACCCGAACCCTAACCCTAACCCGAACCCTAGCCCTAACCCTAACCCGAACCCTAACCCTAACCCGACCCTAACCCGAATCCTAACCCTAACCCGAACCCTAACCCTAAACCTAACCCTAACACTAACACTAACCCGAACCCTAACCCTAACACTAACCCGAACCCTAACGCTAACCCGAACCCGAACCCTAACCCGAACACTAACACTAACCCTAACCTGAACCGTAACCCTAACCCTAACCCGAACCCTAACCCGAACACTAACCCTAACCCTAACCCTAATCCTAACCCGAACCCTAACCCTAACCCTAACTGGAACCCTAACCATA
>JAVLSZ010000015.1:220000-225000 GCA_032313775.1 Urocyon cinereoargenteus | reverse complement strand
AACCCGAACCAGAACCCTAAACCTAACCCTAACCCGAACCCTAACCCTAACCCGAACCCTAACCCGAATCCTAACCCGAACCCGAACCCGAACCCTAACCCTAACCCGAACACTAAACCTAACCCTAACCCTAACCCGAACCCTAACCCGAACCCTAACCCAAACCCTAACCCGAACCGTAACCCGAACCCTAAAGCTAACCCGAAACCGAACCCTAACCCGAAACCTAACCCTAACCCTAACCCGAACCCTAACCTTAACCCTAACCCGAACCCTAACCCGAACCCTAAACCTAACCCTAACCCTAACCCGAACCCTAACCCTAACCCTAACCGGAACCCTAACCCTAACCCTAACCCGAACCCGAAACCTAACCCCTTACCCGAATCCTAACCCTAACCCGAACTCTAACCCGAACCCTAACCCAAAACCTAACCCCGAACCCGAACCCTATCCCTAACCCTTACCATAACCCGAAACCTAACCCGAACCCTAAACCGAACCCGAACCCTAACCCTAACCCGAACCCGAACCCTAACCCTAACGCGACCCCTATCCTGAACCCTAACACGAACCCTAACCCTAACCCTAAACCTAACACTAACCCGAACCATAACCCTAACACTAACCCGAACCCTAACCCTAAACCGAACCCTAAACCGAACCCTAGCCCGAACCCTAACCCTAACCCGAACCCGTACACTAACCCTAACCCGAACCCTAACCCGAACCCTAACCCGAACCCTAACCCTAACCCTAAACCTAACCCTAACCCGAACCCGATCCCAAACCCCTTACCCGAATTCTAACACGAACCCTAATCCTAAACCTAACCCGACCCCTATCCTGAACCCTAACCCGAACACTAACACTAACCCTAACCCTAACCCTAACCCGAACCCTAACCCTAACCCTAACCCTAACACGAACCCTAACCCTAACCCTAACCAGAAACCTAAACCCTAACCCTAACCCTAACCCGAAACCTAACCCGAACCCGAACCCTAACACAAACCCGAACACGAACTCTAACCCTAACCCGAAACCGAACCCGAACCCTAACCCTAACCCTAACCCGAAACCTAACCATAACCCGAACCCTAACCCTAACCCGAACCCTAACCCTAACCCGATACCTAACCCTAAACCTAAACCAAACCCTAACCCGAACCCTAACCCGAACCCTAAACCTAACACTAACACGAACCCTAACCCTAACCCTAACCCTAACCCGAACCCTAACCCTAACCCTAACCCTAACCCGAACCCTAACCCTAACCCTAAACCGAACCCGAACCCTAATCCGAACACGAAACCTAACCCAAACCGTAACGCTAACCCTAACCCGAACCCTAACCCTAACCCGAACCCTAACCCTAACCCGAAACCTAACCCTAACCCTAACCCGAACCCTAACCCGAACCCTAACCCGAACCCTAACCCGAACCCTAAACCGAACCCTAACCCTAACCCTAACCCGAACCCTAACCCTAACCCTAACCCTAACCCTAACCCCTAACCATAACCCTAACCCTAACCCTAACTCTAACCCTTAAACCTAACCCTAACCCGAACCCTAACCCTAACCCTAAACCTAACCCTAACCCGAACCCTAACCCTAAACCTAACCCTAACCCAAACCCTAACCCTAACCCTAACCCTAACCATAACCTGAACCCTAACCCTAACCCTAACCCTAACCCTAACCGTAACCCGAACCCTAACCCTAACCCTAACCATAACACTAACCCTAACCCTAACCCCTAACCCTAACCCCAACCCTAACCCTAACCCGAACCCTAACCCTAACCCTAACCCGAACCCTAACCCTAACACGAACCCTAACCCTAACCCTAACCCTAACCCGAACCGTAACCCGAACCCTAACACGAAACCTAACCCTAACCCGAACCCGAACCCGAACCCTAACACGAACCCTAACCCTAACCCTAACCCGAACCCGAACCCTAACTCTAACCCTAACCCTAACCCGAACCCTAACCCTAACCCGAAACCTAACCCTAACCCGAACCCGAACCCTAAACCGAATCTAACCCGAACCCTAACCCTAACCCTAACCCGAACCCTAACCCGAACCCTAACCCTAAACCTAACCTGAAACCTAACCCTAACCCTAACCCTAATCCTAACTCGAAACCTAAACCTAACCTGAAACCTAACCCTAAACCTAACCCGATCCCTAACCCGAACCCTAACCCTAACCCGAACCCGAACCCTAACCCGAACCATAACCCGAAACCAAACCCTAACCCTAACCCTAAACCTAACCCCTAACCCTAACCCGAAAACTAACCCTAACCCTAACCCTAACCCGAACCCGAACCCTAACCCTAACCCTAACCCGAGCCCTAAACCGAACACTAACCCTAACCCTAACGACTAACCCTAACCCTAACCCTAACCCGAACCCTAACCCTAATGCTAACCCTAACCCTAACCCTACACGAACCCTACCCCTAACCATTATCCGAACCCTAAACCTAACCCTAACCCTAACCCGAACCCGAACCCTAACCCTAAACCGAACCCGAACCCTAACCCTAACCCTAACCCGAAACCTAACCCTAAACCTAACCCTAACCCGAACCCTAACCCTAACCCTAACCCTAACCCTAACCCGAACCCTAACCCTAACCCTAAACCGAACCCGAACCCTAAACCGAACCCGAACCCTAACCCGAACCCTAACCCTAACCCGAACCCTAACCCTAAACCTAACCCTAACCCTAACCCTAACCCGAAACCTAACCCTAACCCGAACCCTAACCCTAACCCTAACCCGAACCCTAACCCCTAACCCGAACCCGTAACCGTACCCTAACCCTAACCTGAACCCTAACCCTAACCCTAACCCGATCCCTAACCCTAACCCAAAACCTAACCCTAACCCGAACCCTAACCCGAACCCTAACCCTAACCCGAACCCTAATCCTAACCCGAACCCTAACCCTAACCCGAACCCTAACCCTAACCCTAATACGAACCCTAACCCGAACCCAAACCCTAAACCTAACCCGAACCCTAACCCTAACCCTAACCCGAACCCTAACCCTAACCCTAACCCTAACCCTAACCCGAACCCTAACCCTAACCCTAACCCGAACCCTAACCCGAACCCAAACCCTAAACCTAACCCGAACACTAACCCTAACCCTAACCCGAACCCTAACCCTAACCCTAGCCCTAACCCTAACCCGAACCCTAACCCTTACCCTAACCCTAACCCTAACCCGAACCCTAACCCTAAACCGAACACGAACCCGAACCCTAAACCGAACGCGAACCCTAACCCGAACCCTAACCCTAACCCGAACCCGAACCCTAACCCTAACCCGAACCCTAACACAAAACCTAACCCTAACCCGAACCCTAACCCTATACCGAACCCGAACTCGAACCCTAAACCGAACGCGAACCATAACCCGAACCCTAACCCTAACCCGAACCCTAGCCCTAACCCTAACCCGAACCCTAACCCTAACCCGACCCTAACCCGAATCCTAACCCTAACCCGAACCCTAACCCTAAACCTAACCCTAACACTAACACTAACCCGAACCCTAACCCTAACACTAACCCGAACCCTAACGCTAACCCGAACCCGAACCCTAACCCGAACACTAACACTAACCCTAACCTGAACCGTAACCCTAACCCTAACCCGAACCCTAACCCGAACACTAACCCTAACCCTAACCCTAATCCTAACCCGAACCCTAACCCTAACCCTAACTGGAACCCTAACCATAACCCTAACACGAACCCGAACCCTAAACCCTTACCCGAATCCTAACCCTAACCCGACACCTAACCCGAACCCTAACCCTAAACCTAACCCCGAACCCGAACCCTAACCCTAACCCTAACCCTATCCCGAACCCTAACCCGAACCCTAACCCGAACCCCAACCCTAACCCTAACCCGAACCCGAACCCGAACCCTAACCCTAACCCTAACTCGAACCCTAACCCGAACCCTAACACGAACCCTAAACCTAACCCTAAACCGAACCCGAACCCTAACCCGAACCCTAACCCTAATCTGAACCCTAACCCGAACCCTAACCCGAACCCTAACCCGAACCCTAACCCGAACCCTAAACCGAACCATAACCCTAACCCTAACCCTAACCCGAACCCTAACCGGAACCCTAAACCTAACCCGAACCCGAACCCTAACCCTAACCCTAAACCTAACACTAACCCGAACCCTAACCCTAACCCTAACCCTAACCCTAACACGAACCCTAACCCTAACCCGAACCCTAACCCCTAACCCTAACACGAACCCGAACGCTAACCCGAACCCGAACCCTATCCCGAACCCGAACCCGAACACTAAACCTAACTCGAACCCGAACCCGAACTCTAACCCTAACCATAACCCGAACCCTAACCCTAAACCTAACCCTAACCCTAACCCGAACCCTAACCCGAACCCTAACCCTAAACCTAACACAAACCCGAAACCTAACCCTAACCCTAACCCTAACGCTAACCCTAATCCGAACCCTAACCCTAACCCTAAAGCGAACCCGAACCCTAACGCGAACCCGAACCCTAACACGAAACCTAACACTAACCCTAACCCGAACCCTAACCCTAACCCGACCCTAACCCGAAACCTAACCCTAACCCTAACCCGAACCCTAACCCGAACCCGAACCCTAACCCTAAACCTAACCCTAACCCGAGCACTAACCCTAACCCTAACCGTAAACCGAACCCTAACCCGAATCCTAAGACTAACCCGAACCCTAAACCGAACCCTAAGCCTAACCCCAACCCTAACACTAACCCGAACCCTAACCCTAACCCGAACCCTAACCCTAACCCGAACCCTAACCATAACCCGAACCCTAACCCTAAACCTAACCCTAACCCTAACCCTAACCGTAACCCGAACCCTAACCCGAACCATAACCGGAACCCTAACCCTAAACCTAACACTAACCCGAACCCTAAACCTAACCCTAACTC
>JAVLSZ010000015.1:197500-202500 GCA_032313775.1 Urocyon cinereoargenteus | reverse complement strand
CCCTAACCCGAACCCTAACAAGAACCCTAACCCGATCCCCAACCCTAAACGTAACCCGAACCCGAAACCTAACCCTAACCCTAACCCGAACCCTAACCCTAACCCGAACCCTAACCCTAACCCTAACCCTAACCCGAACCCTAACCTAACCCTATCCCGACCCGAAAACCGAACCCTAACACGAACCCTAACACTAACCCTAACCCGAACCCTAACCCTAAGCCTAACCCTACCCCTAACCCTAACCCGAACCCTAACCCTAACCATAACCCGAACCCTAACCCTAACCCGAACCCTAACCTTACCCCTAACACGAACCCTAACCTGAACCCTAACCCTAACCCGAACCCGAACCCTAACCCTAAACCTAACCCTAACCCTAACCCTAACACTAATCCTAACCGTAAACCGAACCCTAACCCGAACCCTAAGTCTAATCCTAACCCTAACCCGAACCCTAACCCGAACCCTAACCCTAACCCTAACCCGAATCCGAACCCTAACCTGAACCCGAACCCTAACCCGAACCCTAACCCTAACCCTAACCCGAACCCTAACCCGAACACTAACCCTAACCCGTACCCGAACCCTAACCCTAAACCTAACCCAAACCCTAACCCGAACCCTAACCACAACCCTAACCCTAACCCTAACCCGAACCCTAACCCCTAACCCGAACCCGAACCCGTACCCTAAACCGAACCCGAAACCTAACCCTACCCCGAAACCGAACCCAAATCATAACCCTATCCCTAACCCGAACCCTAACCCTAACCCTAACCCTAACCCGAACCCTAACCCTAACCCTAACCCTAACATTAACCCGAACCCTAACCCTAACCCGAACCCTAACCCGAACCCTAACCCGAACCCTAACCCTAAAGCTAACCCTAACCGGAACCCTAACCCTAACCCTAACCGGAACCCTAACCCTAACCCTAACCAAACCCGAACCCTAAGCCCTTACCCGAATCCTAACCCTAACCCGAACCCTAACCCGAACCCTAACCCTAACCCCGAACCCGAAACCTAACCCTAACCCTAACCCTAAACCGAACCCTAACCCTAACCCTAATCCTAACTCGAAACCTAAACCTAACCTGAAACCTAACCCTAAACCTAACCCGATCCCTAACCCGAACCCTAACCCTAACCCGAACCCGAACCCTAACCCTAAACCTTACCCTAACCCTAACTCTAACCCTAACCCTAACCCGAACCCTAACCCGAACCCTCACCCAAACCCTAACCCTAACCCGAAACCTAACCCGAACCCTAACCCTAACCCTAACCTGAACCCGAATCCTAACCCTAACCCGAACCCTAACCCGAACCCTTACCCTAACCCTAACCCGAACCCTAACCCGAAACCAAACCCTAAACGTAACCCGAACCCTAACCCTAACCCTAACCCAAACCCTAACCCGAAACCTAACACTAACCTAACCCTAAAACTAACCCTAACCCGAACCCTAACCCTAACCCGAACCCTAACCCTAAACTTAACCCGAACCCTAACACCTAATCCGAACCCGTACCCATACCCTAACCCTAACCTGAACCCTAACCCTAACCCGAACCCTAACCCTAAACCTAACCCTAAACCTAACCCTAAGCCTAACCCGAACCCTAACCCTAACCGGAACCCTAACCCTAAACCTAACCCTAACACTAACACTAACCCGAACCCTAACCCTAACACTAACCCGAACCCTAACGCTAACCCGAACCCGAACCCTAACCCGAACACTAACACTAACCCTAACCTGAACCGTAACCCTAACCCTAACCCGAACCCTAACCCGAACACTAACCCTAACCCTAACCCTAATCCTAACCCGAACCCTAACCCTAACCCTAACTGGAACCCTAACCCTAACCCTAACCCGAACCCGAACCCTAAACCCTTACCCGAATCCTAACCCTAACCCGACACCTAACCCGAACCCTAACCCTAACCCTAACCCCGAACCCGAAACCTAACCCTAACCCTAACCCTATCCCGAACCCTAACCCGAACCCTAACCCGAACCCCAACCCTAACCCTAACCCGAACCCGAACCCTAACCCTAACCCTAACCCTAACCCGAACCCTAACCTGAACCCTAACACGAACCCTAAACCTAACCCTAAACCGAACCCGAACCCTAACCCGAACCCTAAACCTAACCTGAACCCTAACCCGAACCCTAACACGAACCCTAACCCGAACCCTAACCCGAACCCTAACCCGAACCATAACCCTAACCCTAACCCTAACCCGAACCCTAACCCGAACCCTAAACCTAACTCGAACCCGAACCCTAACCCTAACCCTAAACCTAACACTAACCCGAACCCTAACCCTAACCCTAACCCTAACCCTAACACGAACCCTAACCCTAACCCTAACACTAACCCTAACCCTAACACGAACCCTAACCCTAACCCGAACCCTAACCCCTAACCCTAACCCGAACCCTAACCCGAACCCTAACCCTAAACCTAACACAAACCCGAAACCTAACCCTAACCCTAACCCTAACGCTAACCCTAATCCGAACCTTAACCCTAACCCTAAAGCGAACCCGAACCCTAACGCGAACCCGAACCCTAACACGAAACCTAACACTAACCCTAACCCGAACCCTAACCCTAACCCGACCCTAACCCGAAACCTAACCCTAACCCTAACCCGAACCCTAACCCGAACCCTAACCCGAAACCTAAACCTAACCATAACCCGAGCACTAACCCTAACCCTAACCCGAACCCTAACACTAACCCTAACCCAAACCCTAACCCGGACCCTAAACCTAAACCTAACCCTAAACCTAACCCTAACACTAACCCCTAACCCTAACCCTTACCCTAACCCTAACACTAAAAACTAACCCTAACCCAAAACCTAACCCTAACCCTAACCCTAACCCAAACCCTAACCCTAAACCTAACCCTAAAACTAACCCTAACCCTAACCCGAACCCTAACCCTAACCCTAACCCAAACACTAACCCTAACCCCTAACCCTAACCCCAACCCTAACCCTAACCCGAACCCTAACCCTAACCCGAAACCTAACCATAACCCGAACCCTAACCCTAAACCTAACCCTAACCCTAACCCTAACCCTAACCCTAACCCTAACCCGAACCATAACCCGAACCCTAAACCTAAACCTAACCCTAACCCGAACCCTAACCCTAACCCTAACTCTAACCCGAACACTAACCATAACCCGAACCCGAACCCTAACCCCAACCCTAACCCTAACCCGAACCGTAACCCTAACCCTAACCGGAACACTAACCCTAACCCTAACCCAAACCCTAACCCTAACTCGAACCCGAACCCTAACCCTAACGCGAACCCTAACCCGAACCCTAACCCGAACCCTAACCCGAACCCTAACCCTAACCCTAACCCGAACACTAACCCGAACCCGATCCCTAGCTCCTTACCCGAATCCTAACCCTAACCCGAACCCTAACCCGAAACCTAACCCTAACCCTAACCCCGAACCCGAACCCTAACCCTAACCCTAACCCTAACCCGAACCCTAACAAGAACCCTAACCCGATCCCCAACCCTAAACGTAACCCAAACCCGAAACCTAACCCTAACCCTAAACCGAACCCTAACCCTAACCCGAACCCTAACCCTAACCCTAACCCTAACCCGAACCCTAACCTAACCCTATCCCGACCCCTAACCCGAACCCTAACACGAACCCTAACACTAACCCTAACCCGAACCCTAACCCTAAGCCTAACCCTACCCCTAACCCTAAACCGAACCCTAACCCTAACCATAACCCGAACCCTAACCCTAACCCGAAACCTAACCTTAACCCTAACACGAACCCTAACCTGAACCCTAACCCTAACCCGAACCCGAACCCTAACCCTAAAACCTAACCCTAACCCTAAACCTAACACTAATCCTAACCATAAACCGAACCCTAACCCGAACCCTAAGCCTAATCCTAACCCTAACCCGAACCCTAACCCGAACCCTAACCCTAACCCTAACACGAACCCGAACCCTAACCCGAACCCGAACCCTAACCCGAACCCTAACCCTAACCCTAACCCGAACCCTAACCGAACACTAACCCTAACCCGTACCGGAACCCTAACCCTAAAACTAACCCAAACCCTAACCCGAACCCTAACCCCAACCCTAACCCTAACCCTAACCCGAACCCTAACCCCTAACCCGAACCCGAACCCGTACCCTAAACCGAACCCGAAACCTAACCCTACCCCGAAACCGAACCCAAATCATAACCCTATCCCTAACCCGAACACTAACCCTAACCCTAACCCTAACCCTAACCCTAACCCGAACCCTAACCCTAACCCTAACCCTAACATTAACCCGAACCCTAACCCTAACCCGAACCCTAACCCGAACCCTAACCCGAACCCTAACCCTAAAGCTAACCCTAACCGGAACCCTAACCCTAACCCTAACCGGAACCCTAACCCTAACCCTAACCCGAACCCGAACCCTAAGCCCTTACCCGAATCCTAACCCTAACCCGAACCATAACCTGAACCCTAACCCTAACCCCGAACCCGAAACCTAACCCTAACCCTAACCCTAAACCGAACCCTAACCCGAACCATAACCCGAACCCAAACCCTAACCCTAACCCGAACCCTAACCCTAACCCTAAACCTAACCCCTAACCCTAACCCGAACCCTAACCCTAACACTAACCCTTACCCGAACCCGAACCCTAACCCTAACCCTAACCCGAACCCTAACCCGAACCCTAAACCTAACCCTAACCCCTAACCCTAACCCTAACCCTAACCCGAACCCTAACCCTAACCCTAACCCTAACCCTAACCCGAACGCGATCCCTAACCCGATCCCTACCCCTAACCATAATCCGAAACCTAAACCTAACCCTAACCCTAACCCGAACCCTAACCCTAACCCTACCCGAACCCTAAACCTAACACTAACCCTATCCCTAACCCTTACCCTAACCCGAAACCTAACCCGAACCC
>JAVLSZ010000015.1:182500-185000 GCA_032313775.1 Urocyon cinereoargenteus | reverse complement strand
AACCCTAACCCTAACCCCTAACCCTAACCCGAACCCTAACCCTAACCCTAACACTAACCCTATCCCGAACCCTAACCCTAACCCTAACCCGAACCCTAACCCTAAACCTAACCCTTACCCTAACCCTAACACTAACCCTAACCCTAACCCGAACCCGAACCCTAACCCTAACCCTAACTCTAACCCTAAACCTAAACCTAACCCTAACCCTAACCCTAACCCTAACAATAACACTAACCCGAACCCTAACCCGAACCCTAACACGAACCCTAACCCTAACCCTAAACTTAACCCGAACCCTAACCCTAACCCTAAACTTAACCCTATCCCTAACCCGAACCCTAACCCTAAACCGAACCCTAACCCTAACCTTAACCCTAACCCTAAACCTAACCCCTAACCCTAACCCTAACCCTAACCCTAACCCTAACCCTAAAACCTAACCCTAACCCTAACCCTAACCCGAACCCTAACCCGAACCCTAACCCTAACCCTAACCCCTAACCCTAACACGAACTCTAACCCTAACCCTAACCCTATCCCGAACCCTAACCCTAAACCTAACCCTAACCCGAACCCTAACCCTAAACCTAACCCTTACCCTAATCCTAATACTAACCCTAACCCGAACCCGAACCCTAACCCTAACCCTAACTCTAACCCTAAACCTAAACCAAACCCTAACCCTAACCCTAAACCTAACCCTAACCCGAACCCTAACCCGAACCCTAACACGAACCCTAACCCTAACCCTAAACCGAACACGAACCCTAACCCGAACCCTAACCCTAACCTGAACCCTAAACCGAACCCTAACCCGAACCCTAACCCGAACCCTAACCCGAACCCTAACCCGAACCCTAACCCTAACCCTAACCCTAACCCGAACCCGAACCCTAACCCGAACCCGCACCGTAACCCTAACACTATCCCTAACCCGAACCCGAACACTAACCCGAACCCGAACCCTAACCCTAACCCTAACCCTAACCCTAACCCTAACCCGAACCCTAACCCTAACCCTAACCCGAACCCGAACCCTAACCCGAACCCTAACCCTAACCCCAACCCTAACCCTAACCCTAACCCGAACACTAACCCTAACCCGAACCCTAACCCGAACCCTAAACCTAAACCTAAACCTAACCCTAGCCCGAACCCTAACCCTAACCCTAACCCGAAACCTAACCCTAACCCTAACCCGAACCCTAACCCTAAACCTAACCCTAACCCTAACCCGAACCCTAAACCTAACCCTAACTGGAACCCTAACCCTAACTCTAACCCGAACCCGAACACTAACCCCTTACCCGAATCCTAACCCTAACCCGAACCCTAACCCGAACCCTAACCCTAACCCTAACCCCGAACCCTAGCCCTAACCCTAAGCCTAACCCTAACCCGAACCCTAAACCGGACCCTAACCCGAACCCCAACCCTAACCCTAACCCGAACCCTAACCCTAACCCTAACCCTAACCCGAACCCGAACCCTAACCCTAATCCTAACATGACCCCTAACCCGAACCCTAACCCTAACCCGAACCCGAACCCTAACCCGAACCCTAACACTAACCCTAACCTAAACTCTAACCCCTAACCCTAACCCGAACCCGAACCCTAACCCGAACCCAAACCCTAACCCTTACACGAACCCGAACCCTAAACTTAACCCTAACCCGAACCCGAACCCTAACCCTAACCCGAATCCTAACCCTAACCCTAACTCTAACCCTAAACCTAACACTAATCCGAAGCCTAACCCTAACCCGAACCCTAACCCGAACCCTAAACCGAACCCTAACGGTTACCCTAACCCTAACCCGAACCCTAAACCTAACCCTTACCCGAAACTTAACCCTAACCCGAACCCTAACCCTAACCCTAAACCTAACCCTGACGCTAACCCTAACCCTAACCCGAACCCTAACCCGAAATCCAACCAGACCCTAACCCTAACCTCTAACCCTAACCTGAAACCTAACCCGAACCCGAACCCGAACCCTAACCCTAACCCGAACACGAACCCTAACCCTAACCCTAAACCGAACCCTAACCCGAACCCGAACCCTAACCCTAACCCTAACCCTAACCCTAACCCGAACCCGAACCTTAACCCTAACCCTAATCCGAACCCTAACCCTAACCCGAACCCTAACGCGAACCCTAACCCGAACCCTACCACTAACACTAACCCGAACCCTAACCCGAACCCTAACCCTAACCCTAACCAGAACCCTAAACCTAACCCTAAACCAAACCCTAACCCGAACCCTAACCCTAACCCTAACACTAACCCGAACAGTAACCCTAACCCTAACCCCAACCCGAACCCTAACCCCTAACCCGAACCCGAACCCGAACCCTAACCCGAAACTGAACCCTAACCCGAACACGAACCCGAACCCTAAACCTAACCCTAACCCTAACTCGAACCCTAACCGGAACCCTAACCCTAACCCTAACCCTAACCCTAACCCTAACCCTAAACCTAACCCTAA
>JAVLSZ010000015.1:165000-170000 GCA_032313775.1 Urocyon cinereoargenteus | reverse complement strand
TAAACCTAACCCTAACTGGAACCCTAACCCTAACTCTAACCCGAACCCGAACACTAACCCCTTACCCGAATCCTAACCCTAACCCGAACCCTAACCCTAACCCTAACCCGAACCCTAACCCTAACCCGAGCCCTCACTCTAAACCTAACCCTAACCCGAACCCTAATACTAACCCTAACCTGACCCATAACGCGAACCCTATCCCGAACCCGAACCCTAACCCTACCCCGAACCCGAACCCAAAACATAAACCTAACCCTAACCCGAACCCTAAACCTAACCCTAACCCGAAACCTAACCCGAACCTTAAACCTAACCCTAACCCGAACCCTAACCCGAACCCTAACCCTAACCCTAACCGGAACCCTAACCCTAACCCTAACCCGAACCCTAACCCTAACCCTAACCCGAACCCTAACCCTAACACGAACCCTAACCCCTAACCCTAACACGAACCCGAACGCTAACCCGAACCCGAACCCTAACCCGAACCCGAACCCGAACCCTAAACCTAACTCGAACCCGAACCCGAACTCTAACCCTAACCCTAACCCTAACCCTAACCCTAACCCGAACCCTAACCCTAACCCGAACCCTAACCCGAACCCTAATCCGAACCCTAACCCTAAACCTAACCCTAAACCTAACCCTAACCCTAACCCCTAACCCTAACCCTTACCCTAACCCTAATCCTAACCCGAACCCTAACCCTAAGCTAACCGGAACCCTTACCCTAACCCTAACCCGAACCCGAACCCTAAACCCTTAACTGAATCCTAACCCTAACCCGAACCCTAACCCGAACCCTAACGCTAACCATAACCCCGAACCCGAACCCTAACCCTAACCCCGAACCCGAACCCTAACCCTAACCCTAACCCTAACCCGACCCCTAACCAGAACCCTAAAACGAACCCTAACCCTAACCCTAACCCTAACCCTAACCCGAACCGTAACCCTAACCCAACCCTAACCCTAACACGAACCCTAACCCTAACCCTAACCCGACCCCTAACCTGAACCCTAACACGAACCCTAACCCTAACCCTTACCCTAACCCGAAACCGAACCCTAATCCCTTACCCGAATCCTAAACCTAACCCGAACCATAACCCTAACCCTAACCCGAACCCTAACCCTAAACCAAACCCTAACCCTAAACCTAACCTGAACCCTAACCCTAACCCGAACCCGAACCCTAACCCTGACCCGAAACCTAACCCGAACCCAACCCAAACCCGAACCCTAACCCTAACCCGAACCCTAAACCTAACCCTAACGCTAACCCGAAACCTAAAACTAACACGAACCCTAACCCAAAACCTAACCCGAACCCTAACCCTAACCCTCACCCGAACCCTAACCGTAACCCGAACCCTAACCCTAACCCTAACCCTAACCCGAACCCTAACCCGAACCCTACCCGATCCCCAACCCTAACCGTAACCCGAACCCGAAACCTAAACCTAAACCTAACACGAACCCTAACACTAACCCGAACACTAACCCTAACACTAACCCTAACCGGAACCCTAAACCTAACCCTAACCTGAACCCGAACCCGAACACTAAACCTAACCCTAACCCTAACCCTAACCCGAAATCTAACCATAACCCTATCCCGACCCCTAACCCGAACCCTAACACGAACCCTAACCCTAACCCTAACCCGAAACCTAACCCTAACCCGAACCCGAACCCTAACCCTAACCCTAACCGTAACCCTAAACATAACCCTAAACCGAAACCTAACCCGAACCCAACCCTCACCCGAACCCTAACTCTAACCCGAACCCTAACCCTAACCCTAACCCGAAACCTAAACCTAACCTGAACCCTAACCCTAAACCTACCCCGAACCCTAACCTGAACTCTAACCCTAATCCGAAACCGAACCCTAACCCTAAACCTAATCCTAAACCTAACCCTAACACTAACCCTAACCCTAACCCGAACCCTAACCCGAACCCTAAGCCTAACCCTAACACTAACCGGAACCCTAACCCGAAACCTAACCCTAACCCTAACACGAACCCGAACCCTAACCCGAACCCGAAACCTACCCGAAACCTAACCCTAACCCGAACCCTAACCCTAACCCAAACCCTAACCCGAACCCTAACCCCAACCCTAACCCTAACCCTAACCCGCACCCTAACCCCTAACCCAAACCCGAACCCGTACCTTAACCCGAACCCGAAACCTAACCCTACCCCGAACCCGAACCCAAACCATAACCCTATCCCTAACCCGAACCCTAACCCTAACCCGAACCCTAACCCGAACCCTAACCCTAAGCTAACCGGAACCCTTACCCTAACCCTAACCCGAAACCGTACCCTAAGCCCTTAACCGAATCCTAACCCTAACCCGAACCCTAACCCGAACCCTAACCCTAACTCTAACCCCGAACCCGAACCCTAACCCTAACCCCGAACCCGAACCCTAACCCTAACCATAACCCTAACCCGACCCCTAACCAGAACCCTAAAACGAACCCTAACCCTAACCCTAACCCTAACCCGACCCCTAACACGAACCCTAACCCTAACCCTAACCCTAACTCTAAACCGAACCCTAACCCGAAACCTAACCCTAACCGTAACCCGAACCGTAACCCGAACCCTAAACCTAACCCTAACCCGAACCCTAACCCTAACCCTAACCCCTAACCCCTAACCCTAACCCTAACCCTAACCCTAACCCGAACCCGAACCCGAACCCTAACCAGAACCCTAAAACGAACCCTAACCCTAACCCTAACCCTAACCCTAACCCGACCCCTAACCCGAACTCTAACACGAACCCTAACCCTAAACCTAACCCTAACTCTAACCCGAACCCTAACCCGAAACCTAACCCTAACCCTAACCCGAACCGTAACCCGAACCCTAACCCTAACCCTAACCCGAACCATAGTCCTAACCCTAATCCGAACCCTAACCCTAACCCTAACCCTAACCCTAACCCGAACCCGAACCCGAACCCTAACCCTAACCCTAACCCCTAACCATAACCAGAACCCTAACCCTAACTCGAACACTAACCCTAACCCTAACCCGAACCCTAACCCTAACCCTAACCCTAACCCGAACCCTAACCCTAAACCTAACCCTAACCCTAACCCTAACACTAACCCTAACCCTAACCCGAACCCTAACCCTAATCCGAACCCTAAACCTAACCCTAACCCGAACACGAACCCTAAACCGAAACCTAACCCTAACCCTAACCCGAACCCAAACCCTAACCCAAACCCGAACCCTAACCCTAACCCGAACCCTAACCCGAACCCTAACCCGAACACTAACCCGAACAATAACCTGAACCCTAAACCGAACCCTAACCCTAACCCTAACCCTAACCCTAACCCGAACACTAACACTAACCCTAACCCGAACGCTAACCCCTAACCCTAACCCGAACACGAAACCTAACCCGAACCCGAACCCTAACCCTAACCCTAACCCTAACCCGAACCCTAACCCTAAACCTAACCCTAACCCTACCCCTAACACTAACCCTAACCCTAACCCGAAACTTAACCCTAACCCAAACCCGAACCCTAACCCTAACCCGAACCCTAACCCGAACCCTAACCCGAACACTAACCCGAACAATAACCCGAACCCTAAACCGAACCCTAACCCTAACCCTAACCCTAACCCTAACCCGAACACTAACACTAACCCTAACCCGAACGCTAACCCCTAACCCTAAACCGAACACGAACCCTAACCCGAACCCGAACCCTAACCCTAACTCGAACCCGAACCCTAACCCTAACCCGAACCCGAACCCGAACCCTAACCCTAAACCTAACCCGAAACCTAACCCTAACCCGAACCCTAACCCTAACCCGAACCCTAACCCTAACACTAACCCTAACCCGAACCCTAACCCAAACCCTAACCCTAACCCTAACCCTAACCCGAACCCTAATCCGAACCCTAACCATAACCCTAAACCGAACCCTAACCCTAACCCTAACCCGACCCCTAACCCGAACCCTAACACGAACCCTAAACCTAACCCTAACCCTAACTCTAACCCGAACCCTAACCCGAAACCTAACCCTAACCCTAACCCGAACCGTAACCCGAACCCTAACCGTAACCCTAACCCGAACCCTAACCCTAACCCTAACCCCTAACCCCTAACCCTAACCCTAACCCTAACCCTAACCCGAACCCGAACCCGAACCCTAACCAGAACCCTAAAACGAACCCTAACCCTATCCCTAACACTAACCCTAACCCGACCCCTAACCCGAACCCTAACACGAACCCTAACCCTAACCCTAACCCTAACTCTAACCCGAACCCTAACCCGAAACCTAACCCTAACCCTAACCCAAACCGTAACCCGAACCCTAACCCTAACCCTAACCCGAAACCTACTCCTAACCCTAATCCGAACCCTAAACCTAACCCTAACCCTAACCCTAACCCGAACCCGAACACGAACCCTAACCCTAACCCTAACCCCTAACCATAACCAGAACCCTAAGCCTAACTCGAACACTAACCCTAACCCTAACTCGAACCCTAACCCTAACCCTAACCCTAACCCTAACCCGAACCCTAACCCTAAACCTAACCCTAACCCTAACCCTAACACTAACCCTAACCCTAACCCGAACCCTAACCCGAACCCAAACCCTAACCCTTACCCGAACCCGAACCCTAAACTTAACCCTAACACGAACCCGAACCCTAACCCTAACCCGAATCCTAACCCTAACCCTAACTCTAACCCTAAACCTAACACTAATCCGAAACCTAACCCTAACCCGAACCCTAACCCTAACCCTAACCTGAACTTTAACCCCTAACCCTAACCCGAACCCGAACCCTAACCCGAACCCAAACCCTAACCCTTACCCGAACCCGAACCCTAAACTTAACCCTAACCCGAACCCGAACCCTAATCCTAACCCGAATCCTAACCCTAACCCTAACTCTAACCTTAAACCTAACACTAATCCGAACCCTAACCCT
>JAVLSZ010000015.1:145000-147500 GCA_032313775.1 Urocyon cinereoargenteus | reverse complement strand
ATCCCGAACCCTAAAGCGAACCCGAACCGTAACCCTAACCCTATCCCTAACCCGAACCCGAACCCTAACCCGAACCCGAAACCTAACCCTAACCCTAACCCTAACCCTAACCCGAAACCTAACCCTAACCCTAACCCGAACCCGAACCCTAACCCGAACCCGAACCCTAACCCGAACCCTAACCCTAACCCTAACCCGAACCCTAACCCTAACCCGAACCCTAACCCGAACCCTAAACCAAAACCTAACCCTAACCCTAACCCGAACCCTAACCCTAACCCTAACCCGAAACCTAACCCTAACCCTAACCCGAACCCTAACCCTAAAACTAACCCTAACCCTAACCGGAACCCTAACCCTAACTCTAACCCGAACCCGAACACTAACCCCTTACCCGAATCCTAAACCTAACCCGAACCCTAACCCGAACCCTAACCCTAACCCTAACCCCGAACCCTAGCCCTAACCCTAAGCCTAACCCTAACTCGAACCCTAAACCGGACCCTAACCCGAACCCCAACCCTAACCCTAACCCGAACCCTAACCCTAACCCTAACCCTAACCCGAACACTAACCCTAATCCTAACATGACCCCTAACCCGAAACCTAAACCTAACCCTAACCCGAACCCTAACCCGAACCCTAACACTAACCATAACCTGAACTCTAACCCCTAACCCTAACCCGAACCCGAACCCTAACCCGAACCCGAACCCTAACCCTTACCCGAACCCGACCCTAAACTTAACCCGAACCCGAACCCGAACCCTAACCCTAACCCTAACCCGAACCCTAACCCTAACCCTAACTCTAACCCTAAACCTAACACTAATCCGAACCCTAACCCTAACCCGAACCCTAACCCGAACCCTAAACCGAAACCTAACCCTTACCCTAACCCTAACCTGAACCCTAAACCTAACCCTAACCCGAAACTTAACCCTAACCCGAACCCTAACCCGAACCCTAACCCTAACCCTAACCCGAACCCTAACCCTAACCCGAACCCTAACCCGAACCCTAAACCTAAACCTAAACCTAACCCTAACCCGAACCCTAACCCTAACCCTAACCCGAACCCTAACCCTAAACCTACAACAAACCCTAACCCTAACGCTAACCCGAATCCTAACCCTAAACCTAACCCGAACCCTAACCCGACCCCGAACCCTAACCCTAACCCTAAACCTAACCCGAACCCTAACCCTAACCCTAAACTAAACCCTATCCCTAACCCGAACACTAACCCTAAACCGAACCCTAACCCTAACCCTAACCCTAACCCTAAACCTAACCCCTAACCCTAACCCTAACCCTAACCCTAACCCTAACCCTAAAACATAACCCTAACCCTAACCCTAACCCTAACCCGAACCCTAACCCGAACCCTAACCCTAACCCTAACCCCTAACCCTAACCCGAACCCTAACCCTAACCCTAACACTAACCCTATCCCGAACCCTAACCCTAACCCTAACCCGAACCCTAACCCTAAACCTAACCCTTACCCTAACCCTAACACTAACCCTAACCCTAACCCGAACCCGAACCCGAACCCTAACCCTAACTCTAACCCTAAACCTAAACCTAACCCTAACCCTAACCCTAACCCTAACCCTAACCCTAACACTAACCCGAACCCTAACCCGAACCCTAACACGAACCCTAACCCTAACCCTAAACCTAACCCGAACCCTAACCCTAACCCTAAACTTAACCCTATCCCTAACCCGAACCCTAACCCTAAACCGAACCCTAACCCTAACCTTAACCCTAACCCTAAACCTAACCCCTAACCCTAACCCTAACCTTAACCCTAACCCTAACCCTAACCCTAAAACCTAACCCTAACCCTAACCCTAACCCGAACCCTAACCCGAACCCTAACCCTAACCCTAACCCCTAACCCTAACACGAACTCTAACCCTAACCCTAACCCTATCCCGAACCCTAACCCTAAACCTAACCCTAACCCGAACCCTAACCCTAAACCTAACCCTTACCCTAATCCTAACACTAACCCTAACCCGAACCCGAACCCTAACCCTAACCCTAACTCTAACCCTAAACCTAAACCAAACCCTAACCCTAACCCTAAACCTAACACTAACCCGAACCCTAACCCGAACCCTAACACGAACCCTAACCCTAACCCTAAACCGAACACGAACCCTAACCCGAACCCTAACCCTAACCTGAACCCAAAACCGAACCCTAACCCGAACCCTAACCCGAACCCTAACCCGAACCCTAACCCGAACCCTAACCCTAACCCTAACCCTAACCCGAACCCGAACCCTAACCCGAACCCGCACCGTAACCCTAACCCTATCCCTAACCCGAACCCGAACACTAACCCGAACCCGAACCCTAACCCTAACCCTAACCCTTACCCTAACCCGAACCCTAAGCCTAACCCTAACCCGAACCCGAACCCTAACCCGAACCCTAACCCTAACCCGAACCCTAAACCTAACCCTAACCCGAACACTAACCCTAA
>JAVLSZ010000015.1:135000-140000 GCA_032313775.1 Urocyon cinereoargenteus | reverse complement strand
AACCTAACCCTAACCCGAACCCTAATACTAACCCTAACCTGACCCATAACGCGAACCCTATCCCGAACCCGAACCCTAACCCTACCCCGAACCCGAACCCAAAACATAAACCTAACCCTAAACCGAACCCTAAACCTAACCCTAACCCGAAACCTAACCCGAACCCTAAACCTAACCCTAACCCGAACCCTAACCCGAACCCTAACCCTAACCCTAACCGGAACCCTAACCCTAACCCTAACCCGAACCCTAACCCTAACCCTAACCCGAACCCTAACCCTAACACGAACCCTAACCCCTAACCCTAACACGAACCCGAACGCTAACCCGAACCCGAACCCTAACCCGAACCCGAACCCGAACCCTAAACCTAACTCGAACCCGAACCCGAACTCTAACCCTAACCCTAACCCTAACCCTAACCCTAACCCGAACCCTAACCCTAACCCGAACCCTAACCCGAACCCTAATCCGAACCCTAACCCTAAACCTAACCCTAAACCTAACCCTAACCCTAACCCCTAACCCTAACCCTTACCCTAACCCTAATCCTAACCCGAACCCTAACCCTAAGCTAACCGGAACCCTTACCCTAACCCTAACCCGAACCCGAACCCTAAACCCTTAACTGAATCCTAACCCTAACCCGAACCCTAACCCGAACCCTAACCCTAACCATAACCCCGAACCCGAACCCTAACCCTAACCCCGAACCCGAACCCTAACCCTAACCCTAACCCTAACCCGACCCCTAACCAGAACCCTAAAACGAACCCTAACCCTAACCCTAACCCTAACCCTAACCCGAACCCTAACCCTAACCCAACCCTAACCCTAACCCTAACACGAACCCTAACCCTAACCCTAACCCGACCCCTAACCTGAACCCTAACACGAACCCTAACCCTAACCCTTACCCTAACCCGAAACCGAACCCTAATCCCTTACCCGAATCCTAAACCTAACCCGAACCATAACCCTAACCCTATCCCGAACCCTAACCCTAAACCAAACCCTAACCCTAAACCTAACCTGAACCCTAACCCTAACCCGAACCCGAACCCTAACCCTGACCCGAAACCTAACCCGAACCCAACCCAAACCCGAACCCTAACCCTAACCCGAACCCTAAACCTAACCCTAACGCTAACCCGAAACCTAAAACTAACACGAACACTAACCCAAAACCTAACCCGAACCCTAACCCTAACCCTCACCCGAACCCTAACCGTAACCCGAACCCTAACCCTAACCCTAACCCTAACCCGAACCCTAACCCGAACCCTACCCGATCCCCAACCCTAACCGTAACCCGAACCCGAAACCTAAACCTAAACCTAACACGAACCCTAACCCTAACACTAACCCTAACACTAACCCTAACCGGAACCCTAAACCTAACCCTAACCTGAACCCGAACCCGAACACTAAACCTAACCCTAACCCTAACCCTAACCCGAAATCTAACCATAACCCTATCCCGACCCCTAACCCGAACCCTAACACGAACCCTAACCCTAACCCTAACCCGAAACCTAACCCTAACCCGAACCCGAACCCTAACCCTAACCCTAACCGTAACCCTAAACATAACCCTAAACCGAAACCTAACCCGAACCCAACCCTCACCCGAACCCTAACTCTAACCCGAACCCTAACCCTAACCCTAACCCGAAACCTAAACCTAACCTGAACCCTAACCCTAAACCTACCCCGAACCCTAACCTGAACTCTAACCCTAATCCGAAACCGAACCCTAACCCTAAACCTAATCCTAAACCTAACCCTAACACTAACCCTAACCCTAACCCGAACCCTAACCCGAACCCTAAGCCTAACCCTAACACTAACCGGAACCCTAACCCGAAACCTAACCCTAACCCTAACACGAACCCGAACCCTAACCCGAACCCGAAACCTACCCGAAACCAAACCCTAACCCGAACCCTAACCCTAACCCAAACCCTAACCCGAACCCTAACCCCAACCCTAACCCTAACCCTAACCCGCACCCTAACCCCTAACCCAAACCCGAACCCGTACCTTAACCCGAACCCGAAACCTAACCCTACCCCGAACCCGAACCCAAACCATAACCCTATCCCTAACCCGAACCCTAACCCTAACCCGAACCCTAACCCGAACCCTAACCCTAAGCTAACCGGAACCCTTACCCTAACCCTAACCCGAAACCGTACCCTAAGCCCTTAACCGAATCCTAACCCTAACCCGAACCCTAACCCGAACCCTAACCCTAACTCTAACCCCGAACCCGAACCCTAACCCTAACCCCGAACCCGAACCCTAACCCTAACCATAACCCTAACCCGACCCCTAACCAGAACCCTAAAACGAACCCTAACCCTAACCCTAACCCTAACCCGACCCCTAACACGAACCCTAACCCTAACCCTAACTCTAAACCGAACCCTAACCCGAAACCTAACCCTAACCGTAACCCGAACCGTAACCCGAACCCTAAACCTAACCCTAACCCGAACCCTAACCCTAACCCTAACCCCTAACCCCTAACCCTAACCCTAACCCTAACCCTAACCCGAACCCGAACCCGAACCCTAACCAGAACCCTAAAACGAACCCTAACCCTAACCCTAACCCTAACCCTAACCCGACCCCTAACCCGAACTCTAACACGAACCCTAACCCTAAACCTAACCCTAACTCTAACCCGAACCCTAACCCGAAACCTAACCCTAACCCTAACCCGAACCGTAACCCGAACCCTAACCCTAACCCTAACCCGAACCATAGTCCTAACCCTAATCCGAACCCTAACCCTAACCCTAACCCTAACCCTAACCCGAACCCGAACCCGAACCCTAACCCTAACCCTAACCCTAACCATAACCAGAACCCTAACCCTAACTCGAACACTAACCCTAACCCTAACCCGAACCCTAACCCTAACCCTAACCCTAACCCGAACCCTAACCCTAAACCTAACCCTAACCCTAACCCTAACACTAACCCTAACCCTAACCCGAACCCTAACCCTAATCCGAACCCTAAACCTAACCCTAACCCGAACACGAACCCTAAACCGAAACCTAACCCTAACCCTAACCCGAACCCTAACCCTAACCCAAACCCGAACCCTAACCCTAACCCGAACCCTAACCCGAACCCTAACCCGAACACTAACCCAAACAATAACCTGAACCCTAAACCGAACCCTAACCCTAACCCTAACCCTAACCCTAACCCGAACACTAACACTAACCCTAACCCGAACGCTAACCCCTAACCCTAACCCGAACACGAAACCTAACCCGAACCCGAACCCTAACCCTAACCCTAACCCTAACCCGAACCCTAACCCTAAACCTAACCCTAACCCTACCCCTAACACTAACCCTAACCCTAACCCGAAACTTAACCCTAACCCAAACCGAACCCTAACCCTAACCCGAACCCTAACCCGAACCCTAACCCGAACACTAACCCGAACAATAACCCGAACCCTAAACCGAACCCTAACCCTAACCCTAACCCTAACCCTAACCCGAACACTAACACTAACCCTAACCCGAACGCTAACCCCTAACCCTAAACCGAACACGAACCCTAACCCGAACCCGAACCCTAACCCTAACTCGAACCCGAACCCTAACCCTAACCCGAACCCGAACCCGAACCCTAACCCTAACCCTAACCCGAAACCTAACCCTAACCCGAACCCTAACCCTAACCCGAACCCTAACCCTAACACTAACCCTAACCCGAACCCTAACCCGAACCCTAACCCTAACCCTAACCCTAACCCGAACCCTAATCCGAACCCTAACCATAACCCTAAACCGAACCCTAACCCTAACCCTAACCCGACCCCTAACCCGAACCCTAACACGAACCCTAAACCTAACCCTAACCCTAACTCTAACCCGAACCCTAACCCGAAACCTAACCCTAACCCTAACCCGAACCGTAACCCGAACCCTAACCGTAACCCTAACCCGAACCCTAACCCTAACCCTAACCCCTAACCCCTAACCCTAACCCTAACCCTAACCCTAACCCGAACCCGAACCCGAACCCTAACCAGAACCCTAAAACGAACCCTAACCCTATCCCTAACACTAACCCTAACCCGACCCCTAACCCGAACCCTAACACGAACCCTAACCCTAACCCTAACCCTAACTCTAACCCGATCCCTAACCCGAAACCTAACCCTAACCCTAACCCAAACCGTAACCCGAAACCTAACCCTAACCCTAACCCGAAACCTACTCCTAACCCTAATCCGAACCCTAAACCTAACCCTAACCCTAACCCTAACCCGAACCCGAACACGAACCCTAACCCTAACCCTAACCCCTAACCATAACCAGAACCCTAAGCCTAAATCGAACACTAACCCTAACCCTAACTCGAACCCTAACCCTAACCCTAACCCTAACCCTAACCCGAACCCTAACCCTAAACCTAACCCTAACCCTAACCCTAACACTAACCCTAACCCTAACCCGAACCCTAACCCGAACCCAAACCCTAACCCTTACCCGAACCCGAACCCTAAACTTAACCCTAACCCGAACCCGAACCCTAACCCTAACCCGAATCCTAACCCTAACCCTAACTCTAACCCTAAACCTAACACTAATCCGAAACCTAACCCTAACCCGAACCCTAACCCTAACCCTAACCTGAACTCTAACCCCTAACCCTAACCCGAACCCGAACCCTAACCCGAACCCAAACCCTAACCCTTACCCGAACCCGAACCCTAAACTTAACCCTAACCCGAACCCGAACCCTAATCCTAACCCGAATCCTAACCCTAACCCTAACTCTAACCTTAAACCTAACACTAATCCGAACCCTAACCCTAACCCGAACCCTAACCCGAACCCTAAACCGAACCCTAACGGTTACCCTAACCCTAACCCGAACCCTAAACCTAACCCTAACCCGAACTTTAACCCTAACCCGAACCCTAACCCTAACCCTAAACCTAACCCTGACCCTAACCCAAACCC
>JAVLSZ010000015.1:100000-102500 GCA_032313775.1 Urocyon cinereoargenteus | reverse complement strand
CGAACCCTAACCCTAACCCTAACCGTAACCCTAAACATAACCCTAAACCGAAACCTAACCCGAACCCAACCCTCACCCGAACCCTAACTCTAACCCGAACCCTAACCCTAACCCTAACCCGAAACCTAAACCTAACCTGAACCCTAACCCTAAACCTACCCCGAACCCTAACCTGAACTCTAACCCTAATCCGAAACCGAACCCTAACCCTAAACCTAATCCTAAACCTAACCCTAACACTAACCCTAACCCTAACCCGAACCCTAACCCGAACCCTAAGCCTAACCCTAACACTAACCGGAACCCTAACCCGAAACCTAACCCTAACCCTAACACGAACCCGAACCCTAACCCGAACCCGAAACCTACCCGAAACCTAACCCTAACCCGAACCCTAACCCTAACCCAAACCCTAACCCGAACCCTAACCCCAACCCTAACCCTAACCCTAACCCGCACCCTAACCCCTAACCCAAACCCGAACCCGTACCTTAACCCGAACCCGAAACCTAACCCTACCCCGAACCCGAACCCAAACCATAACCCTATCCCTAACCCGAACCCTAACCCTAACCCGAACCCTAACCCGAACCCTAACCCTAAGCTAACCGGAACCCTTACCCTAACCCTAACCCGAAACCGTACCCTAAGCCCTTAACCGAATCCTAACCCTAACCCGAACCCTAACCCGAACCCTAACCCTAACTCTAACCCCGAACCCGAACCCTAACCCTAACCCCGAACCCGAACCCTAACCCTAACCATAACCCTAACCCGACCCCTAACCAGAACCCTAAAACGAACCCTAACCCTAACCCTAACCCTAACCCGACCCCTAACATGAACCCTAACCCTAACCCTAACCCTAACTCTAAACCGAACCCTAACCCGAAACCTAACCCTAACCGTAACCCGAACCGTAACCCGAACCCTAAACCTAACCCTAACCCGAACCCTAACCCTAACCCTAACCCCTAACCCCTAACCCTAACCCTAACCCTAACCCTAACCCGAACCCGAACCCGAACCCTAACCAGAACCCTAAAACGAACCCTAACACTAACCCTAACCCTAACCCTAACCCGACCCCTAACCCGAACTCTAACACGAACCCTAACCCTAAACCTAACCCTAACTCTAACCCGAACCCTAACCCGAAACCTAACCCTAACCCTAACCCGAACCGTAACCCGAACCCTAACCCTAACCCTAACCCGAACCATAGTCCTAACCCTAATCCGAACCCTAACCCTAACCCTAACCCTAACCCTAACCCGAACCCGAACCCGAACCCTAACCCTAACCCTAACCCCTAACCATAACCAGAACCCTAACCCTAACTCGAACACTAACCCTAACCCTAACCCGAACCCTAACCCTAACCCTAACCCTAACCCGAACCCTAACCCTAAACCTAACCCTAACCGTAACCCTAACACTAACCCTAACCCTAAACCGAACCCTAACCCTAATCCGAACCCTAAACCTAACCCTAACCCGAACACGAACCCTAAACCGAAACCTAACCCTAACCGTAACCCGAACCCTAAACCTAACCCAAACCCGAACCCTAACCCTAAACCGAACCCTAACCCGAACCCTAACCCGAACACTAACCCGAACAATAACCTGAACCCTAAACCGAAACCTAACCCTAACCCTAACCCTAACCCTAACCCGAACACTAACACTAAACCTAACCCGAACGCTAACCCCTAACCCTAAACCGAACACGAAACCTAACCCGAACCCGAACCCTAACCCTAACCCTAACCCTAACCCGAACCCTAACCCTAAACCTAACCCTAACCCTACCCCTAACACTAACCCTAACCCTAACCCGAAACTTAACCCTAACCCAAACCCGAACCCTAACCCTAACCCGAACCCTAACCCGAACCCTAACCCGAACACTAACCCGAACAATAACCCGAACCCTAAACCGAACCCTAACCCTAACCCTAACCCTAACCCTAACCCGAACACTAACACTAACCCTAACCCGAACGCTAACCCCTAACCCTAAACCGAACATGAACCCTAACCCGAACCCGAACCCTAACCCTAACTCGAACCCGAACCCTAACCCTAACCCGAACCCGAACCCGAACCCTAACCCTAACCCTAACCCGAAACCTAACCCTAACCCGAACCCTAACCCTAACCCGAACCCTAACCCTAACACTAACCCTAACCCGAACCCTAACCCGAACCCTAACCCTAACCCTAACCCTAACCCGAACCCTAATCCGAACCCTAACCATAACCCTAAACCGAACCCTAACCCTAACCCTAACCCGACCCCTAACCCGAACCCTAACACGAACCCTAAACCTAACCCTAACCCTAACTCTAACCCGAACCCTAACCCGAAACCTAACCCTAACCCTAACCCGAACCGTAACCCGAACCCTAACCGTAACCCTAACCCGAACCCTAACCCTAACCCTAACCCCTAACCCCTAACCCTAACCCTAACCCTAACCCTAACCCGAACCCG
>JAVLSZ010000015.1:85000-90000 GCA_032313775.1 Urocyon cinereoargenteus | reverse complement strand
CCCGAACCCTAACCCTAACCCGAACCCTAACCCGAAACCTAACCCTAACCCTAACCCGAACCCTAACCCGAACACTAACCCGAACCCTAACACTAACCCGAACCCTAACCCGAACCCTAACCCTAACCTTAACCCTAACCCTAACCAGTACCCTAACCCGAACCCTAACCCTAACCCTAAACCTAACCCTAATCCGAACCCTAACCCTAACCCTAAACCTAACCCTAACCCTAACCCGAACCCTAACCCTAACCCTAAACCTAACCCTAACCCTCACCCTAACCCGAACCCTAACCCTAAACCTAACCCGAAACCGAACGCTAACCCGAACCCGAAACCTAACCCGAAACCTAACCCTAAACCTAACCCGAACCCTAACCCTAACCCGAACCCTCACACGAACCCGAACCCGAACCTTAACCCGAAACCTAACCCGAACCCTAAACCGAACCCTAACCCGAATCCTAGCACTAACCCTGACCCGAACCCTAACCGGAACCCTAACCCTAACCCTAACCCGAAACCTAACCCTAACCCTAACCCAAACCCTAACCCGAACCCTAACCCTAACCCTAACCCCAACCCTAACCCGAACCCTAACCCTAACCTAACCCTAAACCGAACCCTAACCCTAACCAGAACGCTAACCCGAACCCTAACCCGAACCCCAAACCTAACCCTAACCCGAACCCGAACCCTAACCCTAACCCTAACCCGACCCCTAATCCTAACCCGAACCCTAACCCTAACCCTAACCCTAAACCGAACCCTAACCCTAACCCTAAACCGAACCCTAACACGAACCCTAACCCGAACCCGAAACCTAACCCTAACCCGAAACCTAACCCGAACCCAACCCTACCTCGAACCCTAACCCTAACCCGAACCCTAACCCTAAACCTAACCCTAAACCTAAACCTAACCCGAACCCTAACCCTACCCGAACCCGAAACCTAACCCTAACCCGAAACCTAACCCGAACCCAACCCTAACCCGAACCCTAACCCTAACCCGAACCCTAGCCCTAAACCTAACCCTAACACTAACCCGAAGCCTAACCCGAACCCTAACCCGAACCCTAACCCGAACCCTAACCCTAACCCTAACCCTAACCCTAACCCTAACCCGAACCCTAACCCTAACCCGAACCCGAACCCTAACCCGAACCTGAACCCTAACCCGAACCCGAACCCTAACCCTTAACCTAACCCTAACCCTAACCCTAACACTAACCCTAACCCTAACCCGAACCCTAACCCGAACCCTAACCCTAACCCGAACCCTAACCCGAACCCTAACCCGAACCCGAACCCGAACCCTAATCCGAACCCTAACCCTAACCCTAAACCGAACCCGAACCCTAACACGAACCCGAACCCTAACCCGAACACTAAAACTAACCCTAACCCGAACCCTAACCCTACACCCGAACCCTAACCCGAACCCTAAACCTAACCCTAACCCGAACCCTAACCCGAACCCTAACCCGAACTCTAACCCTAACCCTAACCCGAGCCCTAACCCGAACCCTAACCTGAACCCTAACCCTAACCCTATCCCGAGCCCTAACCCTAACTCTAACCTGAACCCTAACCCTAACCCGAACCCTAACCCTAACCCTAACCTGAACCCTAACCCTAACCCTAACCCTAACCCTAACCCGAACCCTAACCCTAACTCTAACTCTAACCCTAAACCTAACCCTAACCCGAAACCTAACCCTAACCATAAACCGAACCCTAAACCGAACGCTAACCCGAACCCTAATCCTAACCCTAACCCTAACCATAACCCGAACCCTAACCCTAACCCGAACACTAACCCGAACCCTAACACTAACCCGAACCCTAACCCGAACCCTAACCCTAACCTTAACCCTAACCCTAACCAGTACCCTAACCCGAACCCTAACCCTAAACCTAACCCTAATCCGAACCCTAACCCTAACCCTAACCCTAACCCTAAACCTAACCCTAACCCTAACCCTAACCCTAACCCGAACCCTAACCCGAACCCTAAACCTAACCCTAACCCTAACCCTAACCCGAACCGTAACCCTAACCCTAACCCGAACCCGAACGCTAACCCGAACCCGAACCCTAACCCGAAACCTAACCCTAACCCTAACCCGAACCCTAACCCTAACCCGAACACTCACACGAACCCGAACCCGAACCCTAACCCGAAACCTAACCCGAACCCTAAACCGAACCCTAACCCGAATCCTAACACTAACCCTAACCCGAACCCTAACCGGAACCCTAACCCTAACCCTAACCCGAAACCTAACCCTAACCCTAACCCAAACCCTAACCCGAACCCTAACCCTAACCCTAACCCCAAACCTAACCAGAACCCTAATCCTAAACCTAACCCTAACCCGAACCCTAACCCTAACCAGAATGCTAACCCGAACCCTAACCCGAACCCCAACCCTAACCCTAACCCGAACCCGAACCCTAACCCTAACCCTAACCCGACCCCTAATCCTAACCCGAACCCTAACCCTAACCCTAACCCTAACCCGAACCCTAACCCTAACTCTAACCCGAACCCTAACACGAACCCTAACCCGAACCCGAAACCTAAAACTAACCCGAAACCTAACCCGAACCCAACCCTAACCCGAACCCTAACCCTAACCCGAACCCTAACCCTAAACCTAACCCTAAACCTAAACCTAACCCGAACCCTAACCCTACCCGAACCCGAAACCTATCCCTAACCCTAAACCTAACCCGAACCCAACCCTAACCCGAACCCTAACCCTAACCCGAACCCTAAACCTAAACCTAAACCTAACCCTAAACCGAAGCCTAACCCGAACCCTAGCCCGAACCCTAACCCGAACCCTAACCCTAACCCTAACCCTAACCCGAACCCTAACCCTTACCCGAAACCGAACCCTAACCCGAACCCGAACCCTAACCCGAACCCGAACCCTAACCCTAAACCTAACCCTAACCCTAACCCTAACCCTAACCCTAACACTAACCCTAACCCTAACCCGAACCCTAACCCTAACCCAAACCCGAACCCTAACTCTAACCCGAACCCTAACCCGAACCCTAACCCGAACCCTAACCCGAACCCTAAACCGAACCCTAACCCTAACCCTAACCCGAACCCTAACCCGAACCCTAACCCGAACCCTAACCCGAACCCTAACCCTAACCCTAAACCTAACCCTAACCCGAAACCTAACCCTAACCCTAACCCTAACCCGTACACTAACACTAACCCTAAACCAAACCCTAACCCCTAACCCTAACCCGAACCCGAACCCTAACCCGAACCTGAACCCTAAACCTAACTCGAACCAGAACCCTAACCCTAACCCGAACACGAACCCGAACCCTAACCCTAACCCTAACCCGAACCCGAACCCTAACCCGAACCCTAACCCTAACCCGAACCCTAACCCTAACCCTAACCCTAAACCGAACCCTAACCCGAACCCTAACCCTAACCCTAACCCTAACCCGAACCCTAACCCGAACACTAACCCTAACCCTAACCCGAACCCTAACCCTAACCCGAACCCAAAACCTAACCCTAAACCGAAACCTAACCCGAACCCAACCCCAACCCGAACCCTAACCCTAACCCGAACCCTAACCCTAACCCTAACCCGAAACCTAAACCTAACCTGAACCTTAACCCTAAACCTAACCCGAACCCTAACCCGAAACCTAACCCTAACCCGAACCCGAACCCTAACCCTAAACCTAACCGTAACCCTATCCCTAACCCTAACCCTAACCCTAACCCGAACCCTAACCCGAACCCTAACCCTAAACCTAACCCTAACCCTAACCCGAACCCTAACCCTAACACTAACACTAACCCTAACCCGAACCCTAACCCTAACCCTAACCCGAAACCAAAACCGAACCCTAACCCTAACCCTAACCCGAACCCTAACACTAACCCTAACCCCTAACCCGAACCCTAACCCTAACCTTAACCTGAACCCTAAACATAACCTAACCCTAACCCTAACCCGAACCCTGACCCGAACCCTACCCCTAACCCTAATCCGAACCCTAACCCTAACCCTAACCCTAACCCGAACCCGAACCCTAACCCTAACCCTAAACCTAACCCGAACCCTAACCCTAACCCTAACCCCTAACCCGAACCCTTACCCTAACCTTAACCCGAACCCTAACCATAACCTAACCCGAACCCTAACCCTAACCCTAACCCGAATGCTAACCCTAAAACGAACCCTAACCCGAAACATAACCCGAACCCTAACCCGAACCCTAACCCTAACCCGAACCCTAACACGAACACTAACCCTAAATGTAACCCTAACCATAACCCCTAAACCTAACCCTAAACCGAAACCTAATCCTAACCCGAACCCTAACCCTAAACCTAACCCGAACCCTAACCCTAACCCTAACCCGAACGCTAACCGTAACCCGAACCCTAACCCTAACCCTAAACCTAACACTAATCCTAACACGAACCCTAACCCTAACCCTAACCCGAACCCTAACCCGAACCCTAACCCTAACCCTAACCTGAACAGTAACCCCTAACCCTAACCCGAACCCGAACCCTTACCCGAAACCGAACACTAACCCTAACCCGAACCCGAACCCGAACCTGAACCCTAACCCTAACCCGAACCCGAACCCTAACCCTAACCCTAACCCTAACCCGAACCCTAACCCGAACCCTAACCCTAACACTAACCCTAACCCTAACCCTAACCCTAAACCTAACCCTAACCCTAACCCGAACCCTAACCCGAACCCTAACCCTAACCCTAACCCGAACACTAACCCTAACCCTAACCCTAACCCTAACCCTAACCCCTAACCCTAACCCGAACCCTAACCCTAACTCGAACACTAACCTTAACCCTAACCCGAACCCTAACCCTAACCCGAAACCTAACCCTAACCCTAATCCTAACCTGAACCCTAACCCTAACCCGAACCCGAAACCTCACCCTAACCCTAACCCTAACCCGAACGCTAACCCGA
>JAVLSZ010000015.1:77500-82500 GCA_032313775.1 Urocyon cinereoargenteus | reverse complement strand
ACCCTAACCCGAACCCTAACCCTAACACTAACCCTAACCCTAACCCTAACCCTAAACCTAACCCTAACCCTAACCCGAACCCTAACCCGAACCCTAACCCTAAACCTAACCCTAACCCTAACTCGAACACTAACCCTAACCCTAACCCGAACCCTAACCCTAACCCTAACCCTAACCCTAACCCGAACCCTAACCCTTAACCTAACCCTAACCCTAACCCTAACACAAACCCTAACCCTAACCCGAACACTAACCCGATCCCTAACCCTTAACCTAACCCTAACCCTAACCCTAAACCTAACCCTAACCCTAACCCGAACCCTAACCCGAACCCTAACCCTAAACCTAACCCTAACCCTAACTCGAACACTAACCCTAACCCTAACCCTAACCCTAACCATAACCCGAACCCTAACCCTAACCCGAACCCTAACCCGAAACCTAACCCTAACCCTAACCCGAACCCTAACCCGAACACTAACCCGAACCCTAACACTAACCCGAACCCTAACCCGAACCCTAACCCTAACCTTAACCCTAACCCTAACCAGTACCCTAACCCGAACCCTAACCCTAACCCTAAACCTAACCCTAATCCGAACCCTAACCCTAACCCTAAACCTAACCCTAACCCTAACCCGAACCCTAACCCTAACCCTAAACCTAACCCTAACCCTCACCCTAACCCGAACCCTAACCCTAAACCTAACCCGAAACCGAACGCTAACCCGAACCCGAAACCTAACCCGAAACCTAACCCTAAACCTAACCCGAACCCTAACCCTAACCCGAACCCTCACACGAACCCGAACCCGAACCTTAACCCGAAACCTAACCCGAACCCTAAACCGAACCCTAACCCGAATCCTAGCACTAACCCTGACCCGAACCCTAACCGGAACCCTAACCCTAACCCTAACCCGAAACCTAACCCTAACCCTAACCCAAACCCTAACCCGAACCCTAACCCTAACCCTAACCCCAACCCTAACCTGAACCCTAACCCTAACCTAACCCTAAACCGAACCCTAACCCTAACCAGAACGCTAACCCGAACCCTAACCCGAACCCCAAACCTAACCCTAACCCGAACCCGAACCCTAACCCTAACCCTAACCCGACCCCTAATCCTAACCCGAACCCTAACCCTAACCCTAACCCTAAACCGAACCCTAACCCTAACCCTAAACCGAACCCTAACACGAACCCTAACCCGAACCCGAAACCTAACCCTAACCCGAAACCTAACCCGAACCCAACCCTACCTCGAACCCTAACCCTAACCCGAACCCTAACCCTAAACCTAACCCTAAACCTAAACCTAACCCGAACCCTAACCCTACCCGAACCCGAAACCTAACCCTAACCCGAAACCTAACCCGAACCCAACCCTAACCCGAACCCTAACCCTAACCCGAACCCTAGCCCTAAACCTAACCCTAACACTAACCCGAAGCCTAACCCGAACCCTAACCCGAACCCTAACCCGAACCCTAACCCTAACCCTAACCCTAACCCTAACCCTAACCCGAACCCTAACCCTAACCCGAACCCGAACCCTAACCCGAACCTGAACCCTAACCCGAACCCGAACCCTAACCCTTAACCTAACCCTAACCCTAACCCTAACACTAACCCTAACCCTAACCCGAACCCTAACCCGAACCCTAACCCTAACCCGAACCCTAACCCGAACCCTAACCCGAACCCGAACCCGAACCCTAATCCGAACCCTAACCCTAACCCTAAACCGAACCCGAACCCTAACACGAACCCGAACCCTAACCCGAACACTAAAACTAACCCTAACCCGAACCCTAACCCTACACCCGAACCCTAACCCGAACCCTAAACCTAACCCTAACCCGAACCCTAACCCGAACCCTAACCCGAACTCTAACCCTAACCCTAACCCGAGCCCTAACCCGAACCCTAACCTGAACCCTAACCCTAACCCTATCCCGAGCCCTAACCCTAACTCTAACCTGAACCCTAACCCTAACCCGAACCCTAACCCTAACCCTAACCTGAACCCTAACCCTAACCCTAACCCTAACCCTAACCCGAACCCTAACCCTAACTCTAACTCTAACCCTAAACCTAACCCTAACCCGAAACCTAACCCTAACCATAAACCGAACCCTAAACCGAACGCTAACCCGAACCCTAATCCTAACCCTAACCCTAACCATAACCCGAACCCTAACCCTAACCCGAACACTAACCCGAACCCTAACACTAACCCGAACCCTAACCCGAACCCTAACCCTAACCTTAACCCTAACCCTAACCAGTACCCTAACCCGAACCCTAACCCTAAACCTAACCCTAATCCGAACCCTAACCCTAACCCTAACCCTAACCCTAAACCTAACCCTAACCCTAACCCTAACCCTAACCCGAACCCTAACCCGAACCCTAAACCTAACCCTAACCCTAACCCTAACCCGAACCGTAACCCTAACCCTAACCCGAACCCGAACGCTAACCCGAACCCGAACCCTAACCCGAAACCTAACCCTAACCCTAACCCGAACCCTAACCCTAACCCGAACACTCACACGAACCCGAACCCGAACCCTAACCCGAAACCTAACCCGAACCCTAAACCGAACCCTAACCCGAATCCTAACACTAACCCTAACCCGAACCCTAACCGGAACCCTAACCCTAACCCTAACCCGAAACCTAACCCTAACCCTAACCCAAACCCTAACCCGAACCCTAACCCTAACCCTAACCCCAAACCTAACCAGAACCCTAATCCTAAACCTAACCCTAACCCGAACCCTAACCCTAACCAGAATGCTAACCCGAACCCTAACCCGAACCCCAACCCTAACCCTAACCCGAACCCGAACCCTAACCCTAACCCTAACCCGACCCCTAATCCTAACCCGAACCCTAACCCTAACCCTAACCCTAACCCGAACCCTAACCCTAACTCTAACCCGAACCCTAACACGAACCCTAACCCGAACCCGAAACCTAAAACTAACCCGAAACCTAACCCGAACCCAACCCTAACCCGAACCCTAACCCTAACCCGAACCCTAACCCTAAACCTAACCCTAAACCTAAACCTAACCCGAACCCTAACCCTACCCGAACCCGAAACCTATCCCTAACCCTAAACCTAACCCGAACCCAACCCTAACCCGAACCCTAACCCTAACCCGAACCCTAAACCTAAACCTAAACCTAACCCTAAACCGAAGCCTAACCCGAACCCTAGCCCGAACCCTAACCCGAACCCTAACCCTAACCCTAACCCTAACCCGAACCCTAACCCTTACCCGAAACCGAACCCTAACCCGAACCCGAACCCTAACCCGAACCCGAACCCTAACCCTAAACCTAACCCTAACCCTAACCCTAACCCTAACCCTAACACTAACCCTAACCCTAACCCGAACCCTAACCCTAACCCAAACCCGAACCCTAACTCTAACCCGAACCCTAACCCGAACCCTAACCCGAACCCTAACCCGAACCCTAAACCGAACCCTAACCCTAACCCTAACCCGAACCCTAACCCGAACCCTAACCCGAACCCTAACCCGAAACCTAACCCTAACCCTAACCCTAACCCGTACACTAACACTAACCCTAAACCAAACCCTAACCCCTAACCCTAACCCGAACCCGAACCCTAACCCGAACCTGAACCCTAAACCTAACTCGAACCAGAACCCTAACCCTAACCCGAACACGAACCCGAACCCTAACCCTAACCCTAACCCGAACCCGAACCCTAACCCGAACCCTAACCCTAACCCGAACCCTAACCCTAACCCTAACCCTAAACCGAACCCTAACCCGAACCCTAACCCTAACCCTAACCCTAACCCGAACCCTAACCCGAACACTAACCCTAACCCTAACCCGAACCCTAACCCTAACCCGAACCCAAAACCTAACCCTAAACCGAAACCTAACCCGAACCCAACCCCAACCCGAACCCTAACCCTAACCCGAACCCTAACCCTAACCCTAACCCGAAACCTAAACCTAACCTGAACCTTAACCCTAAACCTAACCCGAACCCTAACCCGAAACCTAACCCTAACCCGAACCCGAACCCTAACCCTAAACCTAACCGTAACCCTATCCCTAACCCTAACCCTAACCCTAACCCGAACCCTAACCCGAACCCTAACCCTAAACCTAACCCTAACCCTAACCCGAACCCTAACCCTAACACTAACACTAACCCTAACCCGAACCCTAACCCTAACCCTAACCCGAAACCAAAACCGAACCCTAACCCTAACCCTAACCCGAACCCTAACACTAACCCTAACCCCTAACCCGAACCCTAACCCTAACCTTAACCTGAACCCTAAACATAACCTAACCCTAACCCTAACCCGAACCCTGACCCGAACCCTACCCCTAACCCTAATCCGAACCCTAACCCTAACCCTAACCCTAACCCGAACCCGAACCCTAACCCTAACCCTAAACCTAACCCGAAACCTAACCCTAACCCTAACCCCTAACCCGAACCCTTACCCTAACCTTAACCCGAACCCTAACCATAACCTAACCCGAACCCTAACCCTAACCCTAACCCGAATGCTAACCCTAAAACGAACCCTAACCCGAAACATAACCCGAACCCTAACCCGAACCCTAACCCTAACCCGAACCCTAACACGAACACTAACCCTAAATGTAACCCTAACCATAACCCCTAAACCTAACCCTAAACCGAAACCTAATCCTAACCCGAACCCTAACCCTAAACCTAACCCGAACCCTAACCCTAACCCTAACCCGAACGCTAACCGTAACCCGAACCCTAACCCTAACCCTAAACCTAACACTAATCCTAACACGAACCCTAACCCTAACCCTAACCCGAACCCTAACCCGAACCCTAACCCTAACCCTAACCTGAACAGTAACCCCTAACCCTAACCCGAACCCGAACCCTTACCCGAAACCGAACACTAACCCTAACCCGAACCCGAACCCGAACCTGAACCCTAACCCTA
>JAVLSZ010000015.1:62500-67500 GCA_032313775.1 Urocyon cinereoargenteus | reverse complement strand
CCCTAACCCGAAACCTAACCCGAAACCTAAACCGAACCCTAACCCGAATCCTAACACTAACCCTAACCCGAACCCTAACCCTAACCCTAACCCGAAACCTAACCCTAACCCTATCCAAACCCTAACCCGAACCCTAACCCTAACCCTAACCCCAACCCTAAGCCGAACCCTAACCCTAACCCGAACCCTAAACCTAACCCTAACCCTAACCCGAACCCTAACCCTAACCCTAACCCTAACCCTAACACGAACCCTAACCTGAACCCGAAACCTAACCCTAACCCGAAACCTAACCCGAACCCAACCCTAACCCGAACCCTAACCCTAACCTGAACCCTAACCCTAAACCTAACCCTAAACCTAAACCTAACCCGAACCCTAACCCTACCCGAACCGGAAACCTAACCCTAACCCGAAACCTAACCCGAACCCAACCCTAACCCGAACCCTAACCCTAACCCGAACCCTAACCCTAAACCTAAAACTAACCCTAACCCGAAGCCTAACCCGAACCCTAACCCGAACCCTCACCCGAACCCTAACCCTAACCCTAAACCTAACCCGAACCCTAACCCTAACCCGAACCTGAACCCTAACCCGAACCCGAACCCTAACCCGAACCCGAATCCTAACCCTAAACCTAACCCTAACCCTAACCCTAACCCTAACACTAACCCTAACCCTAACCCGAACCCTAACCCGAACCCTAACCCTAACCCGAACCCTAACCCTAACCCTAACCCTAACCCGAACCCGAAACCTAAACCAAAACCTAACCCTAACCCTAACCCGAACCCTAACCCTAACCCAAACCCGAACCCTAACCCTAACCCGAACCCTAACCCGAACCCTAACCCGAACCTTAACCCGAACCCTAACCCGAACCCTAAACCGAACCCTAACCCTAACCCTAACCCGAACCCTAACCCGAACCCTAACCCTAACCCTAACCCGAAAGCTAACCCGAACCCGAACCCTAACCCTAACCCTAACCCGACCCCTAATCCTAACCCGAACCCTAACCCTAACCCTAACCCTAACCCGAACCCTAACCCTAACCCTAACCCTAACCCTAACCCTAACACGAACCCTAACCTGAACCCGAAACCTAACCCTAACCCGAAACCTAACCCGAACCCAACCCTAACCCGAACCCTAACCCTAACCCGAACCCTAACCCTAAACCTAACCCTAAACCTAAACCTAACCCGAACCCTAACCCTACCCGAACCCGAAACCTAACCCTATCCCGAAACCTAACCCGAACCCAACCCTAACCCGAACCCTAACCCTAACCCAAACCCTAACCCTAAACCTAAAACTAACCCTAACCCGAACCCTAACCCTTACCTGAACCCTAACACGAACGCGAACCCGTACCCTAACCCGAAACCTAACCCGAAACCTCAACCGAACACTAACCCGAATCCTAACCCTAACCCTAACCCGAAACCTAACCCTAACCCGAACCCTAACCCGAACCCTAACCCGATGCCTAAACCGAACCCTAACCCTAACCCTAACCCGAACCCTAACCCGAACCCTAACCCTAACCCGAACCCTAACCCGAACCCTAACCCGATGCCTAAACCGACCCTAACCTGAACCCTAAACCTAACCCTAACCCTAACACTAACCCTAACCCCTAACACTCACCCTCACCCTAACCCTAACCCTAACCCTAAATCCTAACCCTAACCCTAACACTAAACCTAACTCGAACCCTAACCCTAACCCTAGCCGAAACCTAACCCTAACACTAACGCGAACCCTAACCCGAAACCTAACCCTAACCCTAATCCTAAACCGAACCCTAAACCTAACCCTACCCGGAACCCTAACCCTAACCCTAACCCGAACCCGAACCCTAAACCCTTACCCTAATTCTAACCCTAACCCGAACCCTAAACCGAACCCTAACCATAACCCTAACCCGAACCCGAACCCTAACCCGAACCCGAACCCTAAACCGAACCCTAACCCTAACCCTAACCCGAACACTAACCCTAACCCTAACCCGAACCCTAACCCTAACCCTAACTCGAACACTAACCCTAACCCTTAACCGAACCCTAACCCTAACCCTAACCCTAACCCTAACCCGAACCCTAAACCTAAACTTAACCCTAACCCTAACCCTAACACTAACCCTAACCCTAACCCGAACGCTACCCCGAACCCTAACACTAACCCTAACCCTAACCCGAACCCGAACCTTCAACCGAAACCTAACCCTAACCCTAACCCGAACCCTAACCCTAACCCGAACCCGAACCCTAACCCTAACCCGAACCCTAACCCGAACCCTAACCCGAACCCTAAACCGAACCCTAACACTAACCCTAACCCGAACCCTAACCCGAACCCTAACCCTAACCCTAACCCGAACCCTAACCCTAACCGTAACCCTAACCCTAACGCGAATTCTAACCCTAAACCTAACCCGAACCCTAACCCGAACCCTAACCCTAACCCGAACCCGAACCCTAACCCGAACCCGAACCCTAACCCGAACCCTAACCCTAACCCTAACCCGAACCCTAACCCTAAACCTAACCCTAACCCTAACCCTAACACTAACCCTAACCCTAACCCGAACCCTAACCCGAACCCAAACCCTAACCCTTACCCGAACCCGAACCCTAAACTTAACCCTAACCCGAACCCGAACCCTAACCCTAACCCGAATACTAACCCTAACCCTAACTCTAACCCTAAACCTAACACTAATCCGAAACCTAACCCTAACCCGAACCCTAACCCTAACCCTAACCTGAACTCTAACCCCTAACCCTAACCCGAACCCGAACCCTAACCCGAACCCAAACCCTAACCCTTACCCGAACCCGAACCCTAAACTTAACCCTAACCCGAACCCGAACCCTAATCCTAACCCGAATCCTAACCCTAACCCTAACTCTAACCTTAAACCTAACACTAATCCGAACCCTAACCCTAACCCGAACCCTAACCCGAACCCTAAACCGAACCCTAACGGTTACCCTAACCCTAACCCGAACCCTAAACCTAACCCTAACCCGAACTTTAACCCTAACCCGAACCCTAACCCTAACCCTAAACCTAACCCTGACCCTAACCCAAACCCTAACCCGAACCCTAACGCTAACCCTAACCCTAACCCTGCCGCTAACCCTAACCCTAACCCTAACCATAACCCTAAACCTAAAACCTAACCCTAACCCTAACCCTAACCCTAAACCTAAACCTAACCCGAACCCTAACCCTAACCCTAACCCTAACCCTAACCCGAACCCTAACCCTAACCCTAACCCTAACTCGAACCCTAACGCGAACCCTAACCCTAACCCTAACCCTAACCCGAACCCTAACCCGAAATCCAACCAGACCCTAACCCTAACCCCTAACCCTAACCCTAACCTGAAACCTAACCCGAACCCGAACCCGAACCCTAACCCTAACCCGAACACGAACCCTAACCCTAACCCTAAACCGAACCCTAACCCGAACCCGAAACCTAACCCTAACCCTAACCCTAACCCGAACCCGAACCCTAACCCTAACCCTAATCCGAACCCTAACCCTAACCCGAACCCTAACGCGAACCCTAACCCGAACCCTACCCCTAACACTAACCCGAACCCTAACCCGAACCCTAACCCTAACCCTAACCAGAACCCTAAACCTAACCCTAAACCAAACCCTAACCCGAACCCTAACCCTAACCCTAACACTAACCCGAACCGTAACCCTAACCCTTACCCCAACCCGAACCCTAACCCCTAACCCGAACCCGAACCCGAACCCTAACCCGAAACCGAACCCTAACCCGAACACGAACCCGAACCCTAAACCTAACCCTAACCCTAACTCGAACCCTAACCGGAACCCTAACCCTAACCCTAAACCTAACCCGAACCCTAACCCGAACTCTAACCCGACCCTAACCCTAACCCCTAACCCTAACCCTAACCCTAAACCTAACCCTAACCCGAAACCTAACCCGAACCCTAACTCGAACCCTAACCGTAACCCGAACCCTAACCTGAACCCGAACCCTAAACCTGACCCTAACCCTAACACTAACCCGAACCCTAACCCTAACCCTAACCCGAACCCTTGCCCTAAACCTAACCCTAACCCGAACCCTAACCCGAACCCGAACCCTAACCCTAACACTAACCCTAACCCTAATCCGAACCCGAACCCTAACCCTAAACATAACCCGAACCCGAACCCTAATGCTAACCCTAACCCTAACCCCTAACCCTAACCCGAACCCTAACCATAAATCTAACCCTAACCCTAACCCAAAACTTAACCCTAACCCAAACCCTAACCCTAACCCGAACCCTAAACCTAAACCTAACTCTAACCCTAACCCTAACCCTAAACCTAACCCGAACCCTAACCCTAATCTAACCCGAACCCTAACCCTAAACCTAAACCTAACCCTAAACCGAACCCTAACCCTAACCCTAACCCTAACACTAACCCTAACCCGAATCCTAACCCGAACTCTAACCCGACCCGAACCCTAACCCTAACCCTAACCGTAACCCTAAACCTAACCCTAACCCTAACCCTAACCCGAACCCGAACCCTAACCCGAACCCGAACACTAAACCTAACCCTAAACCGAACCCGAACCCTAACCCGAACCCTAACCCTAACCCTAACCCTAACCCGAACCCTAACCCTAACCCTAACCCGAACCCGAACCCTAACCCGAACCCGAACCCTAACCCGAACCCTAACCCTAACCCTAACCCGAACCCTAACCCTAACCCGAACCCTAACCCGAACCCTAAACCTAAACCTAAACCTAACCCTAACCCGAACCCTAACCCTAACCCTAACCCGAAACCTAACCCTAACCCGAACCCGAACCCTAACCCGAACCCTAACCCTAACCCGAACCCTAACCCTAACCCTAACCTGAACCCTAACCCTAACCCTAACCGGAACCCTAAACCTAACTCTAACCCGAACCCGAACACTAACCCCTTACCCGAATCCTA
>JAVLSZ010000015.1:35000-47500 GCA_032313775.1 Urocyon cinereoargenteus | reverse complement strand
CCCTAAACCGAACCCGAACCCTAACACGAACCCGAACCCTAACCCGAACTCTAACACTAACCCTAACCCGAACCCTAACCCTAACCCGAACCCAACCCGAACCCTAAACCTAACCCGAACCCTAACCCGAACCATAACCCGAACATTAACCCGAACCCTAACCCTTACCCTAACCCGAGCCCTAACCTTAACCCTAACCCGAACCCTAACCCTAACCCTAACCCTAACCCTAACCGTAACTCGAACCCTAACCCTAACCCTAACCCCAATCCTAACCCTAACCCTAACCCGAACCCTAACCTGAACCCTAAACCTAACCCTAACCCTAACCCGAACCCTAACCCTAACCCTACCCGGAACCCTAACCCTAACTCTAACCCGAACCCGAACCCTAACCCCTTACCCTAATCCTAACCCTAACCCGAACCCTAACCCGAACCCTAACCCTAAGCCTAACCCCGAACCCGAAACCTCACCCTAACCCTAACCCTAACCCGAACGCTAACCTGAACCCTCACCCGAACCCCAACCCTAACCCTAACCCGAACCCGAACCTAACCCTAACCCTAACCCGAACCCTAATCCTAACCGAACCCTAACCCTAACCCTAACCCTAACCCGAACCCTAACCCTAACCCTAACCCGACCCCTAACACGAACCCTAACACGAACCCTAACCCTAACCCTAACCCTAACCCGAAACCTAACCCTAACCCTAACCCGAACCCTAACCCTAACCCGAAACCTAACCCTAACCCTAATCCTAACCTGAACCCTAACCCTAACCCGAACCCGAAACCTAACCCTAACCCGAATCCTAACCCCAACCCAACCCTAACCCGAACCCTAACCCTAACCCGAACCCTAAACCTAAACCTAACCCTAACCCTAACCCTAAACCTAATCCTAACCCTAACCCGAACCCTAACCCGAACCCTAACCCTAACACTAACCCTAACCCTAACCCTAACCCTAAACCTAACCCTAACCCTAACCCTAACCCTAACCCTAACCCGAACCCTAACCCTTAACCTAACCCTAACCCTAACCCTAACACTAACCCTAACCCTAACCCGAACCCTAACCCGAACCCTAACCCTAACCCGAACCCTAACCCGAACCCGAACCCGAACCCTAATCCGAACCCTAACCCTAACCCTAAACCGAACTCGAACCCTAACACGAACCCTAACCCGAACCCTAACACTAACCCTAACACGAACCCTAACCCTACACCCGAACCCTAACCCGAACCCTAAACCTAACCCTAACCCGAACCCTAACCCGAACCCTAACCCGAACCCTAACCCTAACCCTAACCCGAGCCCTAACCCGAACCCTAACCTGAACCCTAACCCTAACCCTATCCCGAGCACTAACCCTAACTCTAACCTGAACCCTAACCCTAACCCGAACCCTAACCCTAACCCTAACCTGAAACCTAACCCTAACCCTAACCCTAACCCTAACCCGAACCCTAACCCTAACTCTAACTCTAACCCTAAACCTAACCCTAACCCGAAACCTAACCCTAACCATAAACCGAACCCTAACCCGAACCCTAACCCTAACCCTAACCCTAACCCTAATCCGAACCCTAACCCTAACCCTAACCCTAACCCTAACCCTAACCCTAAACCTAACCCTAACCCTAAACCTAACCCTAACCCGAACCCTAACCCGAACCCTAAACCTAACCCTAACCCTAACCCTGACCCGAACCGTAACCCTAACCCTAACCCGAACCCGAACGCTAACCCGAACCTGAACCCTAACCCGAAACCTAACCCTAACCCTAACCCGAACCCTAACGCTAACCCGAACACTCACACGAACCCGAACCCAAACCCTAACCCGAAACCTAACCCGAACCCTAAACCGAACCCTAACCCGAATCCTAACACTAACCCTAACCCGAACCCTAACCGGAACCCTAACCCTAACTCTAACCCGAAACCTAACCCTAACCCTAACCCAAACCCTAATCCGAACCCTAAACCTAACCCTAACCCCAAACCTAACCCGAACCCTAACCCTAACCCTAACCCTAAACCGAACCCTAACCCTAACCAGAACGCTAACCCGAACCCTAACCCGAACCCCATCCCTAACCCTAACCCGAACCCGAACCCTAACCTTAACCCTAACCCGACCCCTAATCCTAACCCGAACCCTAACCCTAACCCTAACCCTAACCCGAACCCTAACCCTAACCCTAACCCGAACCCTAACACGAACCCTAACCCGAACCCGAAACCTAACCCTAACCCGAAACCTAACCCGAACCCAACCCTAACCCGAACCCTAACCCTAACCCGAACCCTAACCCTAAACCTAACCCTAAACCTAAACCTAACCCGAACCCTAACCCTACCCGAACCCGAAACCTAACCCTAACCCTAAACCTAAGCCGAACCCAACCCTAAACCGAACCCTAACCCTAACCCGAACCCTAAACCTAAACCTAAACCTAACCCTAACCCGAAGCCTAACCCGAACCCTAACCCTAACCCGAACCCGAACACTAACCCGAACCCGAACCCTAACCCTAAACCTAACCCTAACCCTAACCCTAACCCTAACACTAACCCTAACCCGAACACTAACACTAACCCTAACCCAAACCCTAACCCCTAACCCTAACCCGAACCCGAACCCTAACCCGAACCCGAACCCTAAACCTAACTCGAACCAGAACCCTAACCCTAACCCGAACACGAACCCGAACCCTAACCCTAACCCTAACACGAACCCGAACCCTAACCCGAACCCTAACCCTAACCCGAACCCTAACCCTAACCCTAACCCTAAACCGAACCCTAACCCGAACCCTAACCCTAACCCTAACCCTAACCCGAACCCTAACCCGAACACTAACCCTAACCCTAACCCGAACCCTAACCCTAACCCGAACCCAAAACCTAACCCTAAACCGAAACCTAACCCGAACCCAACCCCAACCCGAACCCTAACCCGAACCCGAACCCTAATCCGAACCCTAACCCTAACCCTAAACCGAACCCGAACCCTAACACGAACCCGAACCCTAACCCGAACCCTAACACTAACCCTAACCCGAACCCTAACCCTACACCCGAACCCTAACCTGAACCCTAAACCTAACCCTATCCCGAACCCTAACCCGAACACTAACCCGAACCCTAACCCTAACCCTAACCCGAGCCCTAACCCTAACCCTAACCTGAAACCTAACATTAACCCGAACCCTAACCCGAACCCTAACCTGAACCCTAAACCTAACCCTAACCCTAACCCGAACCCGAACCCTAACCCTAACTCTAACTCTAACCCTAAACCTAACCCTAACCCGAAACCTAACCCTATCCCTAACCCGAACCCTAACCCGAACCCTAACCCGAACCCTAACCCTAACCCTATGCCGAGCCCTAACCCTAACTCTAACCTGAACCCTAACCCTAACCTGAACCCTTACCCTAACCCTAACCCTAACCCTAACCCGAACCCAAACCCTAACTCTAACTCTAACCCTAAACCTAACCCTAACCCGAAACCTAACCCTAAACCTAAACCGAACCCTAAACCAAACGCTAACCCGAACCCTAACCCTAACACTAACCCTAACCATAACCCGAACCCTAACCCTAACCCGAACCCTAACCCGAACCCTAACCCGAACACTAACCCGAACCCTAACACTAACCCGAACCCTAACCCGAACCCTAACCCTAACCTTAACCCTAACCCTAACCAGTACCCTAACCCGAACCCTAACCCTAACCCTAAACCTAAACCTAATCCGAAACCTACCCTAACCCTAACCCTAACCCTAAGCCTAACACTAAACCTAACCCTAACCCTAAACCTAACCCTAACCCGAACCCTAACCCGAACCCTAAACCTAACCCTAACCCTAACCCAAACCCGAACCCTAACCCTAACCCTAACCCGAACCCGAACGCTAACCCGAACCCGAACCCTAACCCGAAACCTAACCCTAACCCTAACCCGAACCCTAAACCTACCCCGAACCCTCACACGAACCCGAACCCGAACCCTAACCCGAAACCTAACCCGAAACCTAAACCGAACCCTAACCCGAATCCTAACACTAACCCTAACCCGAACCCTAACCCGAACCCTAACCCTAACCCTAACCCGAAACCTAACCCTAACCCTATCCAAACCCTAACCCGAACCCTAACCCTAACCCTAACCCCAACCCTAAGCCGAACCCTAACCCTAACCCGAACCCTAAACCTAACCCAAACCCTAACCCGAACCCTAACCCTAACCCTAACCCTAACCCTAACACGAACCCTAACCTGAACCCGAAACCTAACCATAACCCGAAACCTAACCCGAACCCAACCCTAACCCGAACCCTAACCCTAACCCGAACCCTAACCCTAAACCTAACCCTAAACCTAAACCTAACCCGAATCCTAACCCTACCCGAACCGGAAACCTAACCCTAACCCGAAACCTAACCCGAACCCAACCCTAACCCGAACCCTAACCCTAACCCGAACCCTAACCCTAAACCTAAAACAAACCCTAACCCGAAGCCTAACCCGAACCCTAACCCGAACCCTCACACGAACCCTAACCCTAACCCTAAACCTAACCCGAACCCTAACCCTAACCCGAACCTGAACCCTAACCCGAACCCGAACCCTAACCCGAACCCGAACCCTAACCCTAAACCTAACCCTAAACCTAACACTAACCCTAACACTAACCCTAACCCTAACCCGAACCCTAACCCGAACCCTAACCCTAACCCGAACCCTAACCCTAACCCTAACCCTAACCCGAACCCGAAACCTAAACCAAAACCTAACCCTAACCCTAACCCGAACCCTAACCCTAACCCAAACCCGAACCCTAACCCTAACCCGAACCCTAACCCGAACCCTAACCCGAACCTTAACCCGAACCCTAACCCGAACCCTAAACCGAACCCTAACCCTAACCCTAACCCGAAACCTAACCCGAACCCTAACCCTAACCCTAACCCGAACCCTAACCCGAACCCGAACCTTAACCCTAACCCTAACCCGACCCCTAATCCTAACCCGAACCCTAACCCTAACCCTAACCCTAACCCGAACCCTAACCCTAACCCTAACCCTAACCCTAACACGAACCCTAACCGGAACCCGAAACCTAACCCTAACCCGAAACCTAACCCGAACCCAACCCTAACCCGAACCCTAACCCTAACCCGAACCCTAACCCTAAACCTAACCCTAAACCTAAACCTAACCCAAACCCTAACCCTACCCGAACCCGAAACCTAACCCTATCCCGAAACCTAACCCGAACCCAACCCTAACCCGAACCCTAACCCTAACCCAAACCCTAACCCTAAACCTAAAACTAACCCTAACCCGAACCCTAACCCTTACCCGAACCCTAACACGAACCAGAACCCGTACCCTAACCCGAAACCTAACCCGAAACCTAAACCGAACACTAACCCGAATCCTAACCCTAACCCTAACCCGAAACCTAACCCTAACCCGAACCCTAACCCGAACCCTAACCCGATGCCTAAACCGAACCCTAACCCTAACCCTAACCCGAACCCTAACCCGAACCCTAACCCTAACCCGAACCCTAACCCGAACCCTAACCCGATGCCTAAACCGAACCCTAACCTTAACCCTAACCCGAACCCTAACCCTAACCGTAACCCAAACCCTAACCTGAACCCTAAACCTAACCCTAACCCTAACCCTAACCCTAACCCCTAACACTCACCCTAACCCTAACCCTAACCCTAACCCTAAATCCTAAACCTAACCCTAACCCTAAACCTAACCCTAACCCGAACCCTAACCCGAACCCTAAACCTAACCCTAACCCTAACCCTGACCCGAACCGTAACCCTAACCCTAACCCGAACCCGAACGCTAACCCGAACCTGAACCCTAACCCGAAACCTAACCCTAACCCTAACCCGAACCCTAACGCTAACCCGAACACTCACACGAACCCGAACCCAAACCCTAACCCGAAACCTAACCCGAACCCTAAACCGAACCCTAACCCGAATCCTAACACTAACCCTAACCCGAACCCTAACCGGAACCCTAACCCTAACTCTAACCCGAAACCTAACCCTAACCCTAACCCAAACCCTAATCCGAACCCTAAACCTAACCCTAACCCCAAACCTAACCCGAACCCTAACCCTAACCCTAACCCTAAACCGAACCCTAACCCTAACCAGAACGCTAACCCGAACCCTAACCCGAACCCCATCCCTAACCCTAACCCGAACCCGAACCCTAACCTTAACCCTAACCCGACCCCTAATCCTAACCCGAACCCTAACCCTAACCCTAACCCTAACCCGAACCCTAACCCTAACCCTAACCCGAACCCTAACACGAACCCTAACCCGAACCCGAAACCTAACCCTAACCCGAAACCTAACCCGAACCCAACCCTAACCCGAACCCTAACCCTAACCCGAACCCTAACCCTAAACCTAACCCTAAACCTAAACCTAACCCGAACCCTAACCCTACCCGAACCCGAAACCTAACCCTAACCCTAAACCTAAGCCGAACCCAACCCTAAACCGAACCCTAACCCTAACCCGAACCCTAAACCTAAACCTAAACCTAACCCTAACCCGAAGCCTAACCCGAACCCTAACCCTAACCCGAACCCGAACACTAACCCGAACCCGAACCCTAACCCTAAACCTAACCCTAACCCTAACCCTAACCCTAACACTAACCCTAACCCGAACACTAACACTAACCCTAACCCAAACCCTAACCCCTAACCCTAACCCGAACCCGAACCCTAACCCGAACCCGAACCCTAAACCTAACTCGAACCAGAACCCTAACCCTAACCCGAACACGAACCCGAACCCTAACCCTAACCCTAACACGAACCCGAACCCTAACCCGAACCCTAACCCTAACCCGAACCCTAACCCTAACCCTAACCCTAAACCGAACCCTAACCCGAACCCTAACCCTAACCCTAACCCTAACCCGAACCCTAACCCGAACACTAACCCTAACCCTAACCCGAACCCTAACCCTAACCCGAACCCAAAACCTAACCCTAAACCGAAACCTAACCCGAACCCAACCCCAACCCGAACCCTAACCCGAACCCGAACCCTAATCCGAACCCTAACCCTAACCCTAAACCGAACCCGAACCCTAACACGAACCCGAACCCTAACCCGAACCCTAACACTAACCCTAACCCGAACCCTAACCCTACACCCGAACCCTAACCTGAACCCTAAACCTAACCCTATCCCGAACCCTAACCCGAACACTAACCCGAACCCTAACCCTAACCCTAACCCGAGCCCTAACCCTAACCCTAACCTGAAACCTAACATTAACCCGAACCCTAACCCGAACCCTAACCTGAACCCTAAACCTAACCCTAACCCTAACCCGAACCCGAACCCTAACCCTAACTCTAACTCTAACCCTAAACCTAACCCTAACCCGAAACCTAACCCTATCCCTAACCCGAACCCTAACCCGAACCCTAACCCGAACCCTAACCCTAACCCTATGCCGAGCCCTAACCCTAACTCTAACCTGAACCCTAACCCTAACCTGAACCCTTACCCTAACCCTAACCCTAACCCTAACCCGAACCCAAACCCTAACTCTAACTCTAACCCTAAACCTAACCCTAACCCGAAACCTAACCCTAAACCTAAACCGAACCCTAAACCAAACGCTAACCCGAACCCTAACCCTAACACTAACCCTAACCATAACCCGAACCCTAACCCTAACCCGAACCCTAACCCGAACCCTAACCCGAACACTAACCCGAACCCTAACACTAACCCGAACCCTAACCCGAACCCTAACCCTAACCTTAACCCTAACCCTAACCAGTACCCTAACCCGAACCCTAACCCTAACCCTAAACCTAAACCTAATCCGAAACCTATCCTAACCCTAACCCTAACCCTAAGCCTAACCCTAAACCTAACCCTAACCCTAAACCTAACCCTAACCCGAATCCTAACCCGAACCCTAAACCTAACCCTAACCCTAACCCAAACCCGAACCCTAACCCTAACCCTAACCCGAACCCGAACGCTAACCCGAACCCGAACCCTAACCCGAAACCTAACCCTAACCCTAACCCGAACCCTAAACCTACCCCGAACCCTCACACGAACCCGAACCCGAACCCTAACCCGAAACCTAACCCGAAACCTAAACCGAACCCTAACCCGAATCCTAACACTAACCCTAACCCGAACCCTAACCCGAACCCTAACCCTAACCCTAACCCGAAACCTAACCCTAACCCTATCCAAACCCTAACCCGAACCCTAACCCTAACCCTAACCCCAACCCTAAGCCGAACCCTAACCCTAACCCGAACCCTAAACCTAACCCAAACCCTAACCCGAACCCTAACCCTAACCCTAACCCTAACCCTAACACGAACCCTAACCTGAACCCGAAACCTAACCCTAACCCGAAACCTAACCCGAACCCAACCCTAACCCGAACCCTAACCCTAACCCGAACCCTAACCCTAAACCTAACCCTAAACCTAAACCTAACCCGAATCCTAACCCTACCCGAACCGGAAACCTAACCCTAACCCGAAACCTAACCCGAACCCAACCCTAACCCGAACCCTAACCCTAACCCGAACCCTAACCCTAAACCTAAAACAAACCCTAACCCGAAGCCTAACCCGAACCCTAACCCGAACCCTCACCCGAACCCTAACCCTAACCCTAAACCTAACCCGAACGCTAACCCTAACCCGAACCTGAACCCTAACCCGAACCCGAACCCTAACCCGAACCCGAACCCTAACCCTAAACCTAACCCTAAACCTAACACTAACCCTAACACTAACCCTAACCCTAACCCGAACCCTAACCCGAACCCTAACCCTAACCCGAACCCTAACCCTAACCCTAACCCTAACCCGAACCCGAAACCTAAACCAAAACCTAACCCTAACCCTAACCCGAACCCTAACCCTAACCCAAACCCGAACCCTAACCCTAACCCGAACCCTAACCCGAACCCTAACCCGAACCTTAACCCGAACCCTAACCCGAACCCTAAACCGAACCCTAACCCTAACCCTAACCCGAAACCTAACCCGAACCCTAACCCTAACCCTAACCCGAACCCTAACCCGAACCCGAACCTTAACCCTAACCCTAACCCGACCCCTAATCCTAACCCGAACCCTAACCCTAACCCTAACCCTAACCCGAACCCTAACCCTAACCCTAACCCTAACCCTAACACGAACCCTAACCGGAACCCGAAACCTAACCCTAACCCGAAACCTAACCCGAACCCAACCCTAACCCGAACCCTAACCCTAACCCGAACCCTAACCCTAAACCTAACCCTAAACCTAAACCTAACCCAAACCCTAACCCTACCCGAACCCGAAACCTAACCCTATCCCGAAACCTAACCCGAACCCAACCCTAACCCGAACCCTAACCCTAACCCAAACCCTAACCCTAAACCTAAAACTAACCCTAACCCGAACCCTAACCCTTACCCGAACCCTAACACGAACCAGAACCCGTACCCTAACCCGAAACCTAACCCGAAACCTAAACCGAACACTAACCCGAATCCTAACCCTAACCCTAACCCGAAACCTAACCCTAACCCGAACCCTAACCCGAACCCTAACCCGATGCCTAAACCGAACCCTAACCCTAACCCTAACCCGAACCCTAACCCGAACCCTAACCCTAACCCGAACCCTAACCCGAACCCTAACCCGATGCCTAAACCGAACCCTAACCTTAACCCTAACCCGAACCCTAACCCTAACCGTAACCCAAACCCTAACCTGAACCCTAAACCTAACCCTAACCCTAACCCTAACCCTAACCCCTAACACTCACCCTAACCCTAACCCTAACCCTAACCCTAAATCCTAACCCTAACCCTAACACTAAACCTAACTCGAACCCTAACCCTAACCCTAGCCGAACCCTAACCCTAACACTAACCCGAACCCTAACCCGAAACCTAACCCTAACCCTAATCCTAAACCGAACCCTAACCCTAACCCTACCCGGAACCCTAACCCTAACCCTAACCCGAACCCGAACCCTAACCCCTTACCCTAATTCTAACCCTAACCCGAACCCTAACCCGAACCCTAACCCTAACCCTAACCATAACCCGAACCCTAACCCTAACCCAAACCCTAACCCGTACCCTAACCCGAACACTAACCCGAACCCTAACACTAACCCGAACCCTAACCCGAACCCTAACCCTAACCTTAACCCTAACCCTAACCAGTACCCTAACCCGAACCCTAACCCTAACCCTAAACCTAAACCTAATCCGAACCCTAACCCTAACCCTAACCCTAACCCTAACCCTAACCCTAAACCTAACCCTAACCCTAAACCTAACCCTAACCCGAACCCTAACCCGAACCCTAAACCTAACCCTAACCCTAACCCAAACCCGAACCCTAACCCTAACCCTAACCCGAACCGGAACGCTAACCCGAACCCGAACCCTAACCCGAAACCTAACCCTAACCCTAACCCGAACCCTAAACCTACCCCGAACCCTCACACGAACCCGAACCCGAACCCTAACCCGAAACCTAACCCGAAACCTAAACCGAACCCTAACCCGAATCCTAACACTAACCCTAACCCGAAACCTAACCCGAACCCTAACCCTAACCCTAACCCGAAACCTAACCCTAACCCTATCCAAACCCTAACCCGAACCCTAACCCTAACCCTAACCCCAACCCTAAGCCGAACCCTAACCCTAACCCGAACCCTAAACCTAACCCTAACCCTAACCCGAACCCTAACCCTAACCCTAACCCTAACCCTAACACGAACCCTAACCTGAACCCGAAACCTAACCCTAACCCGAAACCTAACCCGAACCCAACCCTAACCCGAACCCTAACCCTAACCTGAACCCTAACCCTAAACCTAACCCTAAACCTAAACCTAACCCGAACCCTAACCCTACCCGAACCGGAAACCTAACCCTAACCCGAAACCTAACCCGAACCCAACCCTAACCCGAACCCTAACCCTAACCCGAACCCTAACCCTAAACCTAAAACTAACCCTAACCCGAAGCCTAACCCGAACCCTAACCCGAACCCTCACCCGAACCCTAACCCTAACCCTAAACCTAACCCGAACCCTAACCCTAACCCGAACCTGAACCCTAACCCGAACCCGAACCCTAACCCGAACCCGAATCCTAACCCTAAACCTAACCCTAACCCTAACCCTAACCCTAACACTAACCCTAACCCTAACCCGAACCCTAACCCGAACCCTAACCCTAACCCGAACCCTAACCCTAACCCTAACCCTAACCCGAACCCGAAACCTAAACCAAAACCTAACCCTAACCCTAACCCGAACCCTAACCCTAACCCAAACCCGAACCCTAACCCTAACCCGAACCCTAACCCGAACCCTAACCCGAACCTTAACCCGAACCCTAACCCGAACCCTAAACCGAACCCTAACCCTAACCCTAACCCGAACCCTAACCCGAACCCTAACCCTAACCCTAACCCGAACCCTAACCCGAACCCGAACCCTAACCCTAACCCTAACCCGACCCCTAATCCTAACCCGAACCCTAACCCTAACCCTAACCCTAACCCGAACCCTAACCCTAACCCTAACCCTAACCCTAACACGAACCCTAACCTGAACCCGAAACCTAACCCTAACCCGAAACCTAACCCGAACCCAACCCTAACCCGAACCCTAACCCTAACCCGAACCCTAACCCTAAACCTAACCCTAAACCTAAACCTAACCCGAACCCTAACCCTACCCGAACCCGAAACCTAACCCTATCCCGAAACCTAACCCGAACCCAACCCTAACCCGAACCCTAACCCTAACCCAAACCCTAACCCTAAACCTAAAACTAACCCTAACCCGAACCCTAACCCTTACCTGAACCCTAACACGAACGCGAACCCGTACCCTAACCCGAACCCTAAACCGAACCCTAACCATAACCCTAACCCGAACCCGAACCCTAACCCGAACCCGAACCCTAAACCGAACCCTAACCCTAACCCTAACCCGAACACTAACCCTAACCCTAACCCGAACCCTAACCCTAACCCTAACTCGAACACTAACCCTAACCCTTAACCGAACCCTAACCCTAACCCTAACCCTAACCCTAACCCGAACCCTAAACCTAAACTTAACCCTAACCCTAACCCTAACACTAACCCTAACCCTAACCCGAACGCTACACCGAACCCTAACACTAACCCTAACCCTAACCCGAACCCGAACCTTCAACCGAAACCTAACCCTAACCCTAACCCGAACCCTAACCCTAACCCGAACCCGAACCCTAACCCTAACCCGAACCCTAACCCGAACCCTAACCCGAACCCTAAACCGAACCCTAACCCTAACCCTAACCCGAACCCTAACCCGAACCCTAACCCTAACCCTAACCCGAACCCTAACCCTAACCGTAACC